>JANHFK010008112.1:462751-475251 GCA_036250565.1 Sibynophis collaris | reverse complement strand
GTTTTAAAATGTTTCAGAAGAGGTATATCAGATATTTGAAAGCATGGTTTAACATATTGGCAGGTTACCTAGATCTAGCAATGAGTGCTGCTACCATACAATAGCTACCCCCAGAAGCAAAGGCAGTTTTCAAAATAACTGCCCAGTTGGATTTGGAAACTAAGGTTCTTTCTAGGACTCTTGGATTTTAGTTGCATAAATCTTGATGACTGCTAAATAGCGGCAAAATAATACTATTTAATAAATAAGTGGTAATAGCCTAATCCAGTGGTGGCTAACCTTTTCCAGACTGAATGGCCAAAGTGCCCACATGTGCATGTGCAAATGTGCACGCATGCGCCCAAACCCCCAAATGCAATATGTATGTGTACCTCATGCATGCAACCTACTCCCCGTGCATGAGCGCATGGGTCCCCGTGCACGGGTGCATGGTTACCCACACATGCCCAGCTCCCCAACCCCCGCCCCTGCATATGCGAGGCAGAGACCTGAAGACCTGCTGGCAGGTGGGAGGTGCGCAAACATGTGCGGTGGGGCTGAACTGGGGTGACTGCTCGCGTGCCCACAGAGAGGGCGCTGCATGCCACTTCTGGCACACGTACCATAGGTTCACCATCACGGGCCTAACCCTATTCATGTACCAAGACAATCAACAGGGCCCCTTCCTTAGGTACCTTCTTTCTTAGTCTGAAAAGCAAACAATCAATTAAATGGGAGCAGGCGTAGTAACTCTTCATTTGTAGAATATTAATTTTAAACAAGGTTACCATGTTTTCAACTGAATGAAACAATTGACCTGCACTTTGGTTTTTAAACATCTTATTCTGAATTGTTTGCAAAACTAGCAATAGATCTGCATATTTTATCATGAAGTTCTAATGATATTGCCTTAGCAGTCAATAGGTTAAATTCAGTAGAACCTTTTATAGACAAAAGGAGTTTTCCTTTCAATGACTGACTTCATCTTTGGGGAATTTTTCTGTTGACTATATTGAAGGAAGGTGATGATCTTCACTGATTACTTCTTTCCACAGCAGTTCTCCTTGAGTGGGTTGGAGGATGAAAGGAAAATGAGAAAAAATTTCTCCCCACCCCCCAACACACACTTCCAATAGCAGTCTGAACAGAATCCGGCTTGGTGACATGCTGCTGGCAGAATCAAAAATCCAAGTAGAGAATTTTAGACATTTTCTTTTCTCATATCTTCTGCTTTTAATTTATTTTGCTTACCTTTTCAATCTTCTTTTCTCTGCTTTGAATACTGTTGTTTATTCCAAAGCAATAATATGATAAATTTTCATCTCTATGTATAAAATCGATGAGGAATGACAGGGATATAAATCATCCTCATCACCATCCTCCTCCTCCTCCTCCACCACCATCACAGTAGCAGTAGCATCTTTTTCAGGTTTTTTGTAATGGCTAACAAATACACAACTTAGTCTGCAAAAACTTTAGTCAATCCATTAATCCCTAAAGTGTGTTTTGACAATTTGGAAAAACTTTATTTTAAAAATATTTTATACTGTATTATTTTGCCACATTCCCATAAACATATTAGATTATTTTCTTTCAAAAACTTAAGATCTTGGAAAGTTTGTAAATAATATGACATTTCTTCAGATATCCTGAAGGTCACATAGGTCTATGACATGAAAACAAGTTATATTTCAGTTATTGTTCAGTTACTTCCAATTAATTTCAACTAGAGTAACAGTAGCTTTATTAAGATTGCCTGTCAGGAACTGCTTCTTGAATCTGTATAATCTAAAGCTTAACGCACCAGTAGTAATATTTCATATTCTACCATACTCTTTTTCTATTGTCTTTAATTAAATTAAATATCCTCACTTTTGGCTTCCATAGTGTTATCATCAGGATTTCAAAGGTTGTTAAACTTTCTTCAAATTGAATACATCAAGCATACATCATGATGTTCAATTCCTGAACAAATCACAATGTTCATATTACATATTACATATTACAGAAACGGGGAAAAGTGACATTTGATCAAATTAAAGACACATCAGAAAAAATAATAGCTAAATCTATTTTAAGTCAACACTGTTTACTATACTAGTCTTACAAGTCATCCTTGTTTCTACTATGTCTACTATGTCCATATGTAACTTCATATTTTGCCTTTTCTTCTTCAAACATTTCGCTTCTCTGAAGATTTCATCAACTCATTAATTCAGTCTTCTCTTTTCTGTCAGCCAATTCATTTTTCTTTTATATATTTGTTTTATGATTCAGTCCTCATTCATTCTATCTCCTTGACTAAACTATCTCAATGTATCTTTTTATGCTGTTCATTCTTGTTTGTATTCAATATTAATCACTCATTATCTATTAGTTCTTAAGCCTATTTTATTACTTGTTTGCTTGTTTAAACATCACCTTTTAGTATTTTTACAAATAACCCAAAGCAACTAAGATACTCAACATATCTTCCTACTCCTATTTTTCTCAAAACAATCCTGTCATGTGAGTTGGGCTGAGAGTGTGTGACTGGTCCAAAGTCCTCTTATCTCTTTTTATTTTATCATACATGCTTCTTAAGTACTCTATTCCCATTGAATCAATTTACTTTTATGTTTCTCTTTAGATGCCCAAGTTTCACTTCCATGTAACAAGCTGGGTAGAAATACCTTCTTATACATAACTAATTTACTTTTTCTAATATAAAATTTCATTCTTTCATTCATTCATTCTAAGAGCCGCGGTGGCGCAGTGGTTAGAGTGCAGTACTGCAGGCTATTTCTGCTGATCACCGGCTGCCAGTAGTTTGGCAGATTGAATCTCACCAGGCTCAAGGTTGACTAGGCCTTCCATCCTTCCAAGGTCAGTAAATTGAGGAGCCAGATTGTTGGGGGCAATATGCTGACTCTCTAAACTGCTTAGAGAGGGCTGCAAAGCACTGTGAAGCAGTATATATGTCTAAGTGCTATTGCTAGGTGCTATTGCTATTCTTCAAAATAGACTATGTACTTAATCCACTATCTTTCTCCTAGCATTTGCAGTTCTTAAAATGTCCTCATCCATTTCCCCATTTTAGTCAACATTCTACCCAAGTACAGAAATGCAACTACTTTAATATTTCACTACTATATTTATGTATAACTTGTTTATGTTTATTGTTATGTATGGTTATTATACAGCTATAATTTTTCATTCTATTTTTCCTGTCAGGCATTATTTTATTCTTTGAGATATAATTTGCATAAAAATAATCTAACCTGAAAATTAATGCATCAAATTTGCATCATAAAAACTAATATTTGCTGAACATCATTTGGATTGTTATTCAACAATGCAACTTCTGTATATAAAAGTACATGCATATTAATGGTCCCAAACAACATGCCATTAAGATCACCACAAACACTTTTTATACATTTACTCATACTTTAAATAGTCATTTTTCTTTTATTCCTTGCTCAACATTCAAGCATTTAAGCATTCATTTATGCCCCAAAATGCTTTACTTCTACTAATACCACTCATATCAGCCAGCAACCAAACATCATCTAATATTCATGCAAAGTATCCTATAATCCAAGCCTATTTTCCTAATCATACATTTCCTCTGAATCAATCAATATATAAAAATATACATTGTATCTCATTAACCTGCTAAAGAACAAACCCCCCCACCACTATTTTTCATAACCCTTTTCTGGTTTAAAGTCACAATGCACTTGTAATCTTGTAATCTTGTTCTGCATATTCATTCTTTTTTCGTGTATGCTTATTCTTGAAAACTTACCTTATACTATGTATATAAAATAGATCTTCTTCTAAGGACATACTCACTAAACACTCCTTATTATCATGCCTTATTGAGTCTGGATTGCATAATATTGCAGGATGTTCCAAAAACTCAAATCTGTTCTTCTGTTTCATGCAATTTGCTGAAGCATATCATGCAATTGCCCTCAACTAATGGATTCTTATTTTCTTATTCCTTCCCCCCCAACTCTTCAGATTCATACTTTCTGACACACATTTTAGTAATTTCATTCAGACCCATTACATCTTTTCCTTTTCTCCAAGTTTTATATACACAGTTTATATTTCTTTTCCTTTAATCTCATCTGTAATTCAGGCTTTTTGCCATTTTATTCCTTTTTCTAAGTCATAGTTCTTCTCCATATGTGATGGTTGTCATTTGATGGGTCCAGAGATGTCCACTGGTCATCATGACTTTGAGCCATTCAGATTGTCATTGAATAGAACAGTTTTTAGTATCAAAGAGAAGGTGTAGAGCAGTTGATCCATTTTAGTCATACCCAAGCAAGTTACATAGAAAGTTCCTGACAAAGATATTAGTTAGTTATATCAGATAGAATGTCACATACACAATGCTAACCCAGTTTTATTCCAGGCATGCTCACCCTAATCTAGAGACAAGTTTACAAGTCAATATAGATTCCAGCTGCAATCTATGCACTCAACTGACACACTCAAAATGAATTGCGTTTCTGAATTTAGTTGTATTGTAGCCAGTTGTGTTTTTTGTCATGACCATATTTTAAACCAGCTGAAGTTTGTCTGTGGCACTCTCTATTGAACAGAAATTACTCATATAAAGTATTCAGCACTTCTCAGCATACGGCTAGATTCACACATTACAATAATCTGCAGTTTGCATTAATCACAACTGAAGATATTATGACCTAGTTCATATATAGTGAGTGGTCTATTGACATACAATGGTCCAATGACAAAGAAGAAAACAATGGACTTGAAGAATGACTAAAATAAGAATACAGAGGTTAAATTTAAGGTAAGCTTTTAAAATAAAAGCCTTTAAAAATCCTCTCCTTTACTTAGTATACCTCTTAAAGGTCATATAGGGATCTCTGACAGAGAAAAGTGAAACCTGACTAAGAAAAACACATAAGCATCTTGCAGTTGTGATTAAGAGGGTTTTTGCACAGCTTTGGCGAGTTGCTAGATCATCAGAACCTGCTTACAAGTCATTTGTGTCCCAGTCACCTCCAGACTGGGACATAGAGTAGTTACTGCAATATACTCTTTATGAGGCTGTCCTTGAAGTGTATCCAGAAGCTTCAGCTAACACAAATGCATCTGAAGCTTCTGGGTGTTCCTAGAACAGTGCACATTACACACCTCTGCTCAGTAAACTGCATTGGTTGCTAGTTTGCCTCCGATCCAGTTTAAAATGCTGGTTTTAACCTTTAAAGCCCTTCCTGGACTATCTGAGAGATCACCTCTCTCTGCCTACCCCATTAGATCTGGCAGGGAAGACATGCTGCAGGTGCCACCAGCTAGGACATTTCTTCTCTGCCATGACACTTGCCTTATGGATCATTGTCTTCCCTCCTCCAAGATAGATTAGCTCCATCCCTTTTGACCTCAAGACTTGGTTATGTTATCAGGCTTCAGGCTCCTACACTGAATTTTACAAAATGTTACATACTATTTTAAATTAAGAATGGATCTTGTATTAGCCAAAAGTCTCCTTTATTATGTCCTGACCACAAGCCATGTAGTTTTGGGCATCATAATTCCTCACTACCACTTTTGTCACATTACCCAAGAAAGAAAGACATTTTTTCCAAAATAGATCATCTCCTTGATTAAACTTTGCTGAAGATATAAATAATTTTGGGAAAGGAGTGACACAAAATTGATCTTTATGTAAGAATTATTTATTATATTACCTTCAAATAATTCCTTGGACCACATACTTGCTCTATGAATTTGTATTTCTATTAAAAATAGAAGCTTCTATGAATTATTTTCTTATACAATTCTCTTGATGCAAACTTGAACTATAGTATCTTTCATTTGTATATAGATTTTGCTCAGGGTGGATATTTATTATTCTATACAATCCACAGTTGCAATGCTCTTCTCCTATTTTGCTCAAATTTTACATAATTTGCAGGAAAATTACATTACTTCTCAAAGTCAAAGTGCAGGAGTAAGGTGATAGCTCAGTGAACACCTGCAAGGAAGTAATAAAACGGGTAGTTGTAAAATTAGAGACAAATGTATCTGTACAATAATTTTTGCTCTAGGAAGATCATTTGAAGAAATTGTTCTGCACTATCACCATTTACTGCATTAACTTTTCAAAATTTAGAAACCTTTATCAATTTAATTTTGAGAAGCTGAAAAGCTTTTACAATCAACTGAAATTTAGTATCTTTCTTTCTGATATATAATTGTGTGTGTTCACATACTGAATTATATAAAAGCCAATTGGTCCTAGTGGTTAAGCTACAGTCTAGAAAGCAGAAGACCATGAGTTCAAGTTCCAATAGCCATGAAAGCCAATTGGGTAACTTCTAGCCAGTCACTCTCTCTTAACCCAACCCATCTCACAGAGTTGTTGTGGGGAAAATAGGACAATGAAGATGTGTTGGATATATTTGTTGCCTTGAGTTTGTTATTTGTAAAAATAACAAAGGTGTTATATAAATCAAATCAATAAATAAATGCCATTACACTACTAACATATATGTTCTGAATAGTTTCTTCATATTAATAAAGCAGAAGTTGTAAAAGCAATTTTTACATTGCTAATCATATAAAACTATGCTACTCAAGTATTTACCTTAGAAGAATATTACATGTGTGTTCTTAAATAATGTAACTTCAACTCCAGTTTGCTGGGAAGACAACAATGGATTTACACAAGTTCCCTCTCCCCTTGGTGTAAAATCTTAAATTCAGGATCATCTTCCTTTCATGTGAATACACTTTTTCAACAAATTGCTTACCATTGATTTGACTTTGTAATGCTTCTGGGACGAATTGAGGCAGTTTTCTTTATTTTAGAGTTTACACTAAACATTTTATCTCTTCTCCTCTTTGAAACAGCAGGAACCTATGCTACCACTTTTCATCAATCATTGTTAAAGAGGATTGTAAGAGCATCAATGGAACTAAGGGATGCTCATTCTTGATTTAGATTATGAACTAAAACCAGTATGATACTTCCATAGAATGGTATAAACCATTCTAAGACTCTGTTGGCTAAAGGTCAGAAAATTGAAATGGCTTTTAAAATGTTTCTTTTCCTTTGAAATGTTGGCTGGGGATCCTGAATTGAATAGGGGAAAGGGAGCTCTTTTTGGATCAACAAATGTCAATCAATCAAATACAACAACAAGGTCCAACTGGATGATCTTCATCTTCATGTCAATGTGTCCTTCTGACTTCACCTTGGTCTTCCACGTGGGTGTTTGCCATCAGTGTTAAAGTGAAGGGTGCTGCTTGCAGGATATTGCTATACTATTGTAGTTCCCCCCATATTTTCACCATAAGCTATGTACAATGTAGAGTTTACACAAAATGAAAAGTATAATTTGGAGAAAGAAGAGCAAATTTTCTGAAATAACCAATCATTATCCAATGTTATAGCTAACATAAGCTAGGAATAATATAGGACAGAATGTTCTTCACAGTGGATCTGATCACATTTTAGAAAAAGGTTCTTTTCTTCAAGGTTCAGAGAAAACATACTTAAACCAGGACCTTTAGATTTGCTATGGCTAGCAACGACAGTAGGAATGGCTAAAAATTGATCCAACCATGTTTTGAGAGTTCCCTTGATTCAGCTCTCAACATTGAGGACGTTATATTCCCTTTCTCTGAATTCCAGTGTTTGGGAAGTAAGAGTGAGAAACAGCTGATATCCATGCCTTACTTGGCTGTTGTGAGAAACAGGAATAGACTGACCGTTTTCAAGACTTTTTACCTGCTATGAATTAGAATTAGGCTTATCACATGCATGACTGCTTCTCTTTAAGGCCCACGGTTTTGAAGAATTTTGAATGAACAAAATATTGTTTAATATTTTTGGGACACCAGGGATTTCACATGGGGAACAAAAATTCTCTTTAAGGTCATTCTTAAATTTATTTATTTTTAAGAAATGGTCTTGGCTGAAAGTCCCAGGCACACTGCATGTTAAGTCTTAAACACATTTTGTTCCAAGTCACATAGCCTCTGTGGAGATGCAAGCAGGGATGTGTGGGCATTATCACTGCATAAACTTAGGTCATCATGTCATGTGGACATGATTTTCTAATAATCTTAATTATACAGTCAAGGAAAATTATCGGAGGTACCACTATCTGATGATGAAAAGATTAACAGCTTGCAGTCCCTTTAATATTTTGCACCAACTAATAGAAAATTGCCACATAATGTTGGTATATAATGTTAGAAACTTGCAGGACCTGCAAGTACATAGGAATTAATGTATCTATAAATCTGTTAGTTAAGGTTATTATTATGTTGTCTCCTTTATTTTTAAGCAAGATTACCAACTTATTTAAAATTCTTGTGCAAGTATTACAGTCTGCCTCTGGAAAAAAACTGTACTTCAATCATTTCATGGCTGACTGTGAAAAAAATCTAATCCATCTCCTCATCTTTCAGCTTTCTATGGTTAACTGTCTCCCAGACTACTAACTCCTGTTCATAATGTTCCTGTTATCATCATCTTTCTCTTGTATTTCAGTGATCATATATTGCTTCTCAACTTCTGCTGTTTCAATCAGCACTAAAATAATTTCATATCTAATTGTAACTCATCATTTATCTTCAAGAAAAAAAAAAAGAACTGTCTGCTTATCCAGTAATAATAGCTCCATTATTATCAGTTATTGAATTTTAATTTTTGATTTGTGTCTTAATAGTTGAAGCTCATATTTTAATTTCAGATCTCACTATTTACTTATGTTTAAAATTGAACATTAGTTAATTCATAGTAGTAACTTAATGAAGAAATACTATTTTTAGTATTTCATGAAATCACTAAGTCCGAACCTGGGGTTTGGTAAGCAGCATAATTAATATCTGGAATGAGTAATGAATGGGATGAAGACCGATAAGCTGAAAACCCAACCCTGATAAATAACAGGCACTGTTACCAGATGGTCAATTAATCAGAAAACTGTTTAAACTATATGGATATGATTGTATGCACTGTAAAGAATAAGTATCTATTTATTAATGACTCAGTTGTGTTCTAATTATTTTACCAAACTCCAGGCAACTTACAGTAAAATCCCTAAAGACATCAAAAAGAATCATGTATGAAGACCAAAAGTTAAAATGAACAATTAGCAATACAATGAATTCAAAATTATTGAAAACAGCTAGTGAACCACTTAATTCCCAAAGGTGCAGTGACAATGTTTTTGCCACTTTTCTTATGGATGGAACACAACTAAATAAGGCCAAGCTATTCTACAGAGTTGAGGAAAACATAAATAAAGGCTATTTCTTTGGATCCTATTTTCCTGTCCTGGAACATTACTTGGATGGTGACTGAAATGGTTAGATTCTCCTCGGAAAAGATGGTTTTGAAAATAACCCAGACCCAAACCGCATACAGTTTTATAGGTCATAAACACTTTTAACTGGAGTTGAGAATTAAGAGGGACTAAATGCTTTGTTTGTGAAGTTATCAGTTCGGATTAAGGGAATAATTGTGACTGTCCCGCACAGAGAAAACCTTGCCAATCTTGTGCTTTTGGTAGCTTTTCAGTGAAATTACTGCACTGTACTGTTTGCAGGGCTAACTTTGAAGACTATTTAAAAAGCATAGCTTGTTCAAGAAAAAAGACCCTACATCATATAATTGATTCCATTGCTACTTAAATAACTTATAGATGTTTATTCAATTCTAAGAGAGTTATAACTGTTTGTTTAGCTATTAGTCACATTTCATCCTAAAACACACACTTGTAATGGTATATAGGAATATGGGAAATGGGGTGGGGAGGACAGATGCTTCCCAGAGAATGATCAGATAAGAGGGAAAGGAGCCCACAGCTGCACAACAGACAGACAAAGAAACTCAGAAGGGATCCTCACTAACTTATCAGGCTGTAAAAAGAGACAGTAATATTTGATTTGTACTTTCAGATTTCCAAGATTCTGTTAATAAAGTAGAATTTGTCCATCTGGTTTATTTCCTGCCTGGTCTACCTGTGAGGGCTGACAACACTAGGTCATCTTTGGCGATCCTGGTTAAGATGCATCATCTATGAAGATAGCATTATTTTGGGAGAAAGCTTCCTCCTCAGCCCACTAATCATATTCACTTGTCAGAAATGTATTGTAGGTGTTAGGCAAATACCCCTTTATGTTTCTTGGCATTTTAACTTGATATTTTATGCAGCTCTTTTTATTCTGCTCTTCTGCTGTTGTTATTTTTGCCATGTATTTTTTTTTAGAATGGAAGCTTTTATACAGTGATGAAATATTCATAAAATAAAATAAGCATTAAAATTATCATTACTCTCCTGGGAAGTATGCATGATCTTCCTTTTTCTAGTCTTCAGGAAGAGTTTGACAATATATTTATTCAACTATGCCCTCAACAATTTCAGTGAGCTATGCTTTTAATTAACATCTTATGTTGCTATTTTCTTCTGTATTTTGTCTTGTTTTTATCATTTTGTGCTTTATTCCTTTATATCATTTCTATCATATCTGTTTATCATTAAAACAATCCCAAAGTAAGGTCTGATTTGAGGCTTCCTTATGTTGTATTTTTAAACTGAATTCCACTTCTGTAATTTATGCTGAACTACTACACTACAAATCTATTAGTAGTAAACATTTCTCCATCATGGGAATCTGTTCTTTTCATTTTTACAAAGTTCCTGGTTTTCAACTTTTGATGATTATTGTTATTATGAATTTACATATTTTGGCTCTTAACCCAATAAATCTTGGGTTGTATATTTATATTGTAATAAAGTTTGAAGTTATTTTGAATCATTGTTAGAAAGCAGTCATTTCATTTATTAACAAAATATAGTAAGCATAACTTTTTATGTTGAACTTAGATTTCTGGATCCCTAGATAATTTCTTATAGCATTTAAACATCTAGATACACCAGATTTAGAGCTCTTGATCCTAGGAAGTTAGTGCCTATACTTTCCTGCCATAATACATTTTAAGAATGTAAATATTTCAGTTATAATACAATCATATGACAAAGTTTACACCAAAGGGAGGAAATTAATACCAGCAGCTCTAAAACAGTTCAGCAAAAACTCTTGCTGAAGTTTTATATGGAGCATAACAGAATAACAGAGTTGGAAGGGACCTTGGAGGTCTTCTAGTCCAACCCCCAGCACAATTAGGAGAGCCTATACCATTCTGAACAAATGACAGTCCAATCTCTTCTTAAAAACTTCCAGTGTTGGAGCATCCACATATTCTGGGGGCAAGTCATCGCACTGATTAATTGTTGTCACTGTCAGGCTCCATGATTAGTTTCCATTCATTGCTTCTTCTGGTACTTTGTGTCAACCCCTCAAATATTGGAACACCATTTCATGTCACCCCTAGTCCTCCTTTTCACTAGACTAGACATAACCAATTCCTGTAATGTAAATAGGATTTTATATGAAGAAATATTCTCTCAAAATAATATTTGCTAAGATCCATACTGTCAGATCCATGGTGTATCAAAAGCCTAGTACCTAGGTCCAAGATAGAATGCCCCAAGTAGAAGAAAAAGCATAGTGGTGAATCATAACATATTGGTTAAAGATAATATTCTTCCTAAGGGCCTGTTTCCACTAATTTTGAAGCATGACCATTCCTCACCATGGATGAGCACTGAATGAGAGACTAGGGTACTCTGAGCTTGCCATGGATTTTCTTTGATAGTCTAGGGTTTTTGTTGTTATTGTTCAATCATGAAAATATGTCTAGCCCTTTGCTACTCCACAACATGCCACAACCATAGGCAATAAATAATAAAAAAGAGTTTTCAAAAGTTGAATGATAATGGATACTAAAATGAAATCAGCACCCTTTTCCATATCAAAGTTCTGATAGTGAAAGGCACAGGTGAATCTGCAAGCCATTAGATATTAACCTTCCCAAGAAAGGGTTTTTAGAGCTAGGGAAAATGTGCTTCCATTGACTTTATTGCAGGCCATTCACCAAAACCTCACTAATAGAATGCAACTATCCATGTGTCTCTGCAGAAATAGAGACTGTTCAACATGTACTGTTTATTTTTACAGGGAACTGTACAAGGATTATATACTCTCTTGCTGCAACATCTCCCAAGGACAGAGACATATTCCACTTATGTGTTTTTTTTAGACTCCCACCATGCTACATGAACTCAAATGCCAAATTTTATGCAGCTGGGTGAAAAACCTGCAATACTAGTGCAAATGTGACAAATTTGTCAGTCAATGCCCTTAATTTTAGTTGATTAATTTTTATCTGTTTTGGTTTTATTTATTTTATTGATATAGTGATCTCTGATAACAATATAGAATAATACATTTGATTTGAATTATGCTGAAGTATATGTCATAATGTCCAAATATTTTTCTCTTAGGTGAGTGTGGACAGGATTGCAACAGTAATGAATCACAAAAGATTGAAATAAAACCTGGTTCTTTTTCTCTCCTTCCAGCTGTGTAACTCCAGAGGATACGACATTGGATAAATGCAGTCTGCAATCCTTGATATA
>JANHFK010008112.1:425641-436819 GCA_036250565.1 Sibynophis collaris | reverse complement strand
TGCAACTATTTGAGACGGGAGAGGCCACAGCTCCCATGGAAGATGGGGGAAAGGAGCAATACGCAAAAAGCTCACGTCGCAGGACAAGAAATGATCTTTTTTCTTTTAAATATTCTTTTTAAAATATAGTTGAAAGTTATAAAATATGCTGTTGAATCTGCAAATAAGTTTGAAATGTTTTTTAATTTTTTTATCTTTTTTAAGTGAAGAGATGTTATCACGAAACTTTGATAAATGTTATGATTAATCTACCATTTTAAAATGGAAATTGTATCCTCCAACTTGGCAGGGCTGTTAAAAAAAATTCTACTTATTTCCCCTACCCTATTTTCCCTTATATAGTTTGTAAAAACCAATAAAATACTTTTTTAAAAAAAGAAATCTCCATTACTGTTAAATTTTAGTTACTTTTGCCACAGATTGAAGAATAGATGTGAATACTAGGAAGGTCTCTTAAAAGGTGAAACATTGCTTATTTTTTGCAGGTTCCATTCACCTACTCGTAACAGTTGCTTCTTTATTCTATCAAAAGAAACATTACTTATTTTATGAGTTTTTTTCCCCAATCCATGTTTTGCTTTAGATGAATAAATTATTAACAGTTGGGAATAATGCAGAGTCTCATTTCCACTTTGCTTCATGTTTAGAACTTGTTTAAAAGACAGTGGTAAATGGTTTGGTATGCACTCATGACTTACACTGATGAGCAGGGAAATGGTCATGTGAAAGCACCAGGATTAAAGATTCTTTGATTTTAGCAGATTCCTAGTTTACTAATACATGCTAATAAGATATTGGTACTTTAAAGGAAGCTTTAGTTTGATAAACAACCGATAAAACAATCCAGGTTTTGATTTAAAAATAACTAGAGCGAGTGTTTTCGTTCACACCTATTTAATGCTTAATCATGGTTTTGTATTGTATTTTATTATTATATGTGATTCAGGCTTTATTACAATATAGATAGGTTCAGTAAAAAAAAAACATGAATAAAATCTTTAAAATTGAGTATGATATTTAGTGAAAAGGTGATTAAAAAAACTATTACAAAAAAAATCACTGTCAAACATGAGAGCATATGTAACTTTCATTTTATTTAGTGATGTAATAAGCTTGGGGACATATATCAGGACCAAGAGAGTCATGGTCATTAATTTAGGCAATAAATCACACACCTTGCCAACAATGACAGCAAACAGATGCTAACAAGGAAATGTATTATTTAATACTGCCATGTATTATAAAAATGGAGGTGTTTTTATAACCATGTCTTAAATTTTTATAATAATATGCATTTAGTGTATTACTGTTTTGACACACATAAGAATCAAATTTATAGGTCCATTCTGCAAATGCATGCTGTTTTGGAAGCATAGAAAGTATTAGAGCTTCTTTGAAAGAAAAAAAAAGGCATAGGAAAAGCTTTAAAATTATATAATTTAAAAAATACACTCACTTACTAGTGTATTCTACTTTTGTAGTCTGTTTAGTTAGGATTGTGATTTATTAGGGAACAATTTAAGACTAATGTTTTCTGAGAGAAAGTCTGAATACCATAATATTCTGAATAAATTCTCAGGCAAATAAAGATTAAAAAGCTTTGTCACATACTATGAATGTACTTTAAAAAGAATCTTATGAAAGATGTTCATTTATATAATAACTTATTTGTTTAAATGCAGTCCTTACTATTCTCTTATTTTGTTGTATGTATTTGGCTTAAGAATTTAGTAACTGTACTGATTTCCATGGAGCCAATTAATAAGCATATTTAAGGATATTTATGGCCCCAAAGTTTTTGCTGATATTTTTGTAGACAAATGTATTGATGAAAACAAAATTTTTTATACATAAATAATGAAAAAGTTGGTTTTTTTTAACTGACACACATTCATATATTATTAGTAACGAATTTCGTGTATTTTTGCAAATTGAAATGGCAAGAATAGAATGACTCTGCTTTTCTCTGCATATCTCTCACACCTGATTATGACTCTGCAGTATCTAGTACACTAAACTTGTTTTATTATGGCATACATCATATTATTTCTAGTTGCCATTGTTTAACAAGTTAATCCTATGCACAGGTTTTTGTTTATGAATTTATTTAACTTCAACTTGTAATAAGCTCTGCCAGCTCTTTCTTGGAAATGCTACAGTCAGTCTTCTAAAACACTTGAGGAAGCAGTGATCAGAGTAGGGAAACGAAATTTTCTTCATTAAATCTACTGAAGCAGATATTAAAAATGCATTTAATATACTGGGGATAGTTGGTGGGCATCAGAGAGTGTGACAGGCCAGTTACTGATGAGCTGCCGTCAGACGGCCTTCTCAGCAGGATTCTGTGTCTAAGGCTGCTGCTGAAGGACAGCAATATCTTCCCTTGTGTGTAAGCTCTATTCATCTCCCAAGTATTTACTAAATCACAGACCTCTGCACACAAACTCAGCATTTCAGTGTATGCTAACAAATGATGAATGGTCCAGTCAATTCGTTATGTCTTGAAAGCGTGATTTCCTGCCATTCCAGTCATCAAACCTCTAGAGCTTTCAGAGCTGATCAGTCTTGGAGAATATATTTTGCAGGCTCTATTAGGAGTAGAGGTTGTTACCATTAAAATCTCTAACTTTTTCCCCATGGCTGGGAAGAATAAAGGGTGGGGGGGAAAAAACCTTGGCTCTGTATTTAAAGGACTCAATGTTCTATTAGATTCTCAAAGCCCTTTAAAACTGAAATGTACATATACCAAGTTTAACTAAAAAAATGAATATTTTGCTAAAGTAAATCTTTAGATAATTTATTACTTTCATGAAACTGAAATATTTTTGTTGCTGTTGTGCAAAACGTTTAAAGGCTTTCTACTTCAGATGGAACAGCCATTTTATATTTCAAAATGCAACTATAATAGGTATCTCATTGTTTTCTTACTCATTCTGAAAGTTTAAAAAATCAATAAAATCATATTAATGTTATTCCTGTAGAGCAATGTGTCTTCATAAATGCATGTCCACAAGTTCCAAATTTTCATCACTTTTTAAATTATTTTATAATAAAAGCATAGAAATATAGTCAACTTTTCTTCACAATGAACACAATTGCCTATTGCTTTTCTATTATGTGTAAGTAAATTTTAACATAAGTGTATAACAACTGGTATATACGTATAAGTGAAATAAGTGTATAACAGGTATTATTCAGGAAATAAAACTAATAACTACAATTAGTTATTTTTTTTCATCTTGTTTTTGCTTGCTAACTTATTAGATAGGTTCCAACCAAGACTACTAAAACTTTTCCCTGTTTTTGCCCTGTTGTTCACCTCAACCTTGACCTGAAGATTAAACTCACTTTTATTGCACACAAAGGTCATCTGTATTAGGTCAACATTCAAAGTCCCTTGTCAACCAAGGTTGATATATTCCAACCTTTCCTACTCTAATGCATCAAATTTTTCATGGTGAGGTCATACGCAGCAGACAGTGTATTCAGCAATTTATTGCACCATTGTAATTTAGCACAGAATATGATTGTCCAAAAAGCTGCCTCATGAATAAATTTTTACCCCAATATGCTAAATCCCATTACCCTGTAAAGCAAACATATCTAGCCCTGCATAGAAACCCCATAAATAGTTGTCCTTGAGATATAATGCAAAATTAGAACAGTTATATTGAAGCTGTAAGTATTAGAGAAGAAGGATCATAGTATTTTAAAGCTGCAGCAGCCAAGAACCAATAATCATATGTGGAAAGTATTAAATCTCAACCACACAGCCCTTTAAAATCTGAGGCATTTATTTATGATCTGAGATCAAGGTTGTTTGAGGTTGAATTATATTAAACAATAATTAGTAGGATGGCCCTATGTGAATAATATATGAATAGAAAAAACCCATACATGGTGAAAAGTAATGCAGTTGAATGGAAGCATCTATTCTATTCTATTTAAGTTTCTGAGTAGAATCAAGGAAATTTGGGTTCAAGCTTTGTCTAGAATATTAAATTGTCTGGCTTTTATCCAGGTTTTCAGTCTGCTATGTTAAAATGATGGGAAATTCAGGTATGCTTCCTTAAATTACTACAGTAAGTACTTTTCTTTAAGACAGATTTCTGCTTTTAATACAAATAATCTGTCAGAGAGACTGTGAAAGTAACAACTGTCCAGCTAGGTTGAAAATATGAGGAGACTAACAACTTTAGACTAAAACTACCTCACTGTCTCTGTACTTACCTGTTATTCAGAATCACAGCACTCTTCACAAACCTAGAACTGCGTGAATTCCTCCCTAGCTGAAAGTAATTATGGAAGTAATAACCAGCCTTGTACTTACTGGCTGTTACGTATTTTAATGTTGGTACTTGTTCTTGTAATTGTTTTTGTTTTTACTTTTAAAATTGTTCATCACTCAGTCATTCGTTGAGATGGGTAACTATACAAATTGACTAAATAAGTAAATAGATAGACAGACAGACAGATAGATGTAAGACAGAAGGTTTTGTTTGTCAGGTTTACTGACTAAGCTTGGCAGTTAATCACACACTTCCTGTCACTTCATTGCTTAACTCCTTGTCAACTCCTTGCCTTGACTTTTTGAAAACTTTCATATATACAGTAGCTGCAACAGATGAAGGTCTTTAAATAAGACATGAAATCATAAACTAAGGGTAAAGATAAGGTTTTCCCAGTTCAGTTGTGTTCAACTCTATGGAATGGTGCTCTTTTTCCTTGCTTAGCCAAGGGAACCAACATTGTCTGAAGACATTTCCATGGTCATGTGACCAGCATGACCATACACCAAGGTGACGCTGTTAACTTCCCATCAAAGTGGTACCTATTTTTCTACTCACATTTGCATGCTTTTGAATTGCTAGTTGGGAAAGAGCTGGGCCAAGTAACAGAAGCTCATCCCATTGCGTTACACTTGGACCTCGAACCCAGCTGACAAGCTGTTTTTTTAACTGCTGAGTCATCACATCCTCCTCATGAAATCACATGAAATGTTTTCTAAATGTAAAGACATTTATATTCTTATTTATTTAAATTCTCGGCTTCTTATTTCCTATTTTCTTAATTAACAGATACAGTGGTACCTCGGTATTCGATTGCTCCATAACTCGTTGAATTTGGTATTCAACACATTTTGATATGAAAATGTTGTCCCAGTATTCATCTTTACTTGGTACTCTATGTGCTGCAAAAGGAAGTGGGGAACAGCTGCAGAGGCCAGACAGGAAGTCAGCCATGCTGAGAAGGTCGCTGGCATACGAAAAGGAACAGATAGGAAGTTCTTCTTGGCCAAAACAAAGAGTCATGTGGTAAGTCACATGTATCAAAAGTGGTTTTTATTTTGAAAAGGCAATTGGACTGATATTTTGAGGAAAAACAAGATAGTTTGCTTCCTATCCTGGAAGCATCATCAGTTGTATTGGATGCTGTGGGAGATGGAAGAACAATTATTGACAGTTGTGATTAGTTGGTGGGAGGTAGAATGATAGATTCTGATTGGATGGGGTGGGGGGAATGAAAATATTTTGTTTTCTTTGCAGTCAACTAGTCTTAACACTCTCTGAGAGCTTTTGGAATTTTATCTGTGACCTCATGGTCACCTGAATCAGAGATATGGAATCTTCTTGAAACAGACAAAAGGACTATGTTGTAAATTGGAGATCGGTAGTGTCTTGTCCCTCTAGCTCTGTTGAGAGAGGGCTGTTCATGGTTTGTTTGCTATTCATCCTTTTTAGTACTTGTCATGCCTCATGGAACTATTTAAGCACAAGTAGCGAAGTACCACTGTATATGTATTTCCTATCTGCCATAATGATCAGAGGCTGTCTCATGTGATATCTGGCTCCACAAATGCAAGCCATAGTCCATTGCTGGGACTCTGAGAGGAGAAAACCTTTCTTCTGTAACTTCATTCTCATGGACAGATAACCCTCTGTCCAATAAGAAGTTCTACCTTTAGCCCCTATTATGTGGGCTTCCACAGGATTAAATTCTCATTCTATTTGCTTAATCTCTACATGAGATTACTCACTTGATGAAGTCATCCACTGTCATGAGGTGAGGTACCATCAATATGATGATGAAACCTAGCTGGCGAATTAAGCAATGCTGTTGATGTCCTATCTCCGTGTTTGGAGGCTGTGGAAGTTTTGATAGGGAACAATAGACTTTGGCTCAAGAACTGAGCGGATTTGGGTTTGGTGCTTCCAGAATCTGGAAAATTACCATCATTGGTGTTGAATGGGGTGGGTACTATCCTAAATAGGTCTTGAACACAATATGGGGTCCTTTTGAACTCACAATTCCTGCTCAACTCATTTTGCTCACTTCAGAAATTATAGTATTTCTTATATCTTTTTGTAGAGATAAATGTTTGGAAAGGTGATATTGACATATCAACATGTTTTTAAAAAAATAATCTTCACTCTAACGAAAGCAGCACTGACAATTAGTACAATATAGTTCTAAAGGGAACTATGGCAATTATTGGAGAGGCATACAAATGTAATTGATTTAAAGGTCACTACTCAACTGATGCAAATGCTTCCAATCTTTCTACTTCTACATGCCAGCAACTTCTACCCTTCCAAAAAGTCATTTCTGAAACCTGCTTAGGATATTGACTAGCATTCTGGTCCAGCTACACCATTCCTTAAATTCTCATACATTCCTTAATTTAGTTCAAGAGATGTAGTCATACATCAATGTAAAAGATATCAGGTTATGGTACAGTAAAGTTGGCGCTGTCGCTGACACAGGAGAAAATGGAAGTGTAATATACCTTCAGATTTCTTTAGAAACCTTGAGATTTTGGAATTGGTGTGGAAGAATACAACAACATCTCTAATGGACCCCTTTCAGCCTTATTTATTAGCCTTCATAATATATCTATGCTAGAGATAAGGTTTCAAATTTGGCTCAAACTATTTATATAAATATTTTTATTTAAACTATATATGAAAAACTGGTAGTGCAATATACATTTAAGCTTACTGTAACTTTTTCAAGCATATACTGATAAGGATCATGTTCCACACTTGCACTCCATTTGCCAGCTTAGCTTAATGTAGCTTGAAAAGCAAGTCACATTTTACCTATTAGTTTTTCCTATAAATGTTATTGGAAAAACAAACTGTGTAATATACCTTTCATAAATGACATTCAGTATAAATATTAGTAAGTACAATATTACTTCTTTTAGAGTCCCTTGGCTGAATTTGCTCAGGTAGAATGAAAGAGAGATTTTCTGTATCTCACAATGATTTAAAATAGTGAACTACAATAAATGATGTTTGGAACCTTGGTAAGTTGTAAAGTGGTTTATATTGAGGTATAAAATGATTCTGGAACTTCGTCAAGAATTCTGGAAAAAAAATTGTTGCATAAATTTGCATCAGTGCCCATGAAGTGATAAAAAGAAAGCCACCAAACCATAGTGCACAACTAGTCCGAGTCTTGCACTAGTTTCAAAATGCTAACTTTAACATTTAAAGCCTCACATAGCTTGCCCCATGTACTTGAAGGACAACTTTTCCATGTGGATTTGAATTATTCAGCATGTGCTCTCTGGCAAAACCTATTAGTTGTTCCAATTAGCAAGAGGTAAAGAGGCACAGAGTTAGAACTTTCTGTTAGCAGTTCTTGCATTTTGGAACAGCCTCCTCCTTGAGCCCAGGCTAACACCCACTCTGAAAGTCTTCCAGAAGTTAGTGAAAACCAGTGGATCCAGAGGACATCTGGGTAGCAATGTTGATATCATTTGGTTTTGCAGTATGGATTTTATGAATCTGTGGTATGAATTTTAGGAGCTCGTGATATTATTTTGTTTCTATTTTTGTTTTTACTTGGGAATCAGTGTAGATTACATGCAATTTATAGTGGCATATAAATCAGATATCAATCTGTCAGAAGGTTGGGAGATCTACCAGAGCAGATATGGTAGTACATAATAGTACATAGATTTGGTAGTATATAGAACTGAATAGAAGAATGCAAGATTGCAGTGAAATTACTTTCTAAGGCACCCAGGGTAGGATTTAAATCATTTGTTAAGCCTAAATCTTAGGAGTCTGCACATAAAACTAACTATAAGAAAACCATCTTATGCTGGAACTGATCAGTTGGTTCAATATCTGAACACTGATTGACAACAACCCTCCAAGATTTTAGGTGAGGTTATTTTTCAAACCTGGAAACTTGTAGTACATGAAAGTGTATATAGTCTTTTGAGCTATAGCCAAGTGATACAACATTATCAATTATGCACTAATTTTATTCTTACGAGTGACTTTACATTAATAAATTTGATTACAAAGCCTTTTTTCATAAGCCTATAAAGGCCAGAATGAAAAAAAAAAGATTTACTTAGTCATAGCAAATCGCAAAGCAAAGATATATTACAAAGATTTTTTCTAATACAAAACATTTAAGGTTGCAATCCACTTGCACTTAACTAAATGAGACTTGTATTTGAGGAAACATGTTTAAGGTAGCATTTTAAGAATTCTATATCCATGATACATTTGTCCACACTATTCTAGAACAAATGGTTTATTGTGTCTCAAAGCACTAAAATGCTAATTTTTAACATAAAACTGTCTACAAATGTGGTTAAAATTAAATATTACATACACATTTCATCTTCCTAGTATTATTTTTATGTTTCCATTATTTTTAAAGAAGGCTTTGTCTGGCACCTTTTACATAGTTCTCTCTGACAATGTAAATATCAGTATCAGTTTCATCTCATCTGGACCTACAGGAAGAAAAAAACTTCTGCCTATTCTGAATTGTCCCAAGAAGCTTCAAGATTAATTTGATTTAAAAGGCTTCAGGAACTTTCAAAGGAGAGTTGGTGGTTTCAGGCCATTTCCTAATGGACAGGTGCATCTATCATAAAACCATCAGGATTTCTACCATTATTGGCAATTTCTCATCCACACACAATATTTTCATTTTAGAGTCTAGGCATATTGGCAGAAAGATATATTCTAGACAGAACAGTAAATTTCCACAAATGATACAATTCTGTATACTCTGAAAGTATAAGAAATAATGGTTATTTCATTCATGGAGTAGTTTTATCTATTAAATTAATAGGTTCAAATACAAAATATTTTATTGATCTAAATTTAACAAATATGTTAGCAGAATATTAGCAGATTACAAAATGGGAAATTACGCTAACATATAAGATAATACAAAGCAATTCTTTTGTACGAAAAAGTGTTTTTTTAGGAAAGGTCATCTTCAATTATTTCTTTTCTATTATGAAACTAAATAGAAAAAATTCCCTTTATAGTAACATCCAAGAGATAAAATGGTTTCAGAGATAGTGTATTAATATTCAACTAATTTACTGATCTTGAAACTTTCAACTGAATAATAATCCTTCACATTTTATGCATTATTCTTTTATATTAAAACACATGCTCTTTATATTTGGAGAAACAAGTACCTGCTAAAATTGGATTAAAAGTTTTGTTTAATATTTTTCAGTTTTATATGGATGATCCAGCATGCCCAGGCACTAGCTTTAATTTAAGACTATTTAAAACAATAACAAAATGCACATAACAGTTTTCATGCTAGAGAAACAACTTCTTCAGGGGGAAAAAAGGATCACACAAGTGTTTGGGTGGTTGTTGCTTAAATTTCCTGTTTAGAGACCTTTCAAATTTATCCATCTCCATTGCTGTCATTGCAACACATTGGTAGCTATGGAACTGTTGATTGGTGTGTTAGGCACCGATGCTCATTGCTCCTGTAAACTGGCTTGAAGTTTCCTCAAAAATTAAGAATCACCTCTTAGGACCTGGTGCAAGCTCTGTATGTACTATATAAACAGAGAAAGGGTGTGTGTGTGGGAACCATGCTGTTAATTTATGGGCCAAAAGATCAAACAATTTAAAATGCAGCAGCAATTGTATCACTGTAAATCTTTGCAGTTTATTCTTATGCTAACAGTTTCAATGATCAAATCTAAAAATTAATTTGCAGATGAAAATGGAAATGAGCAAAAGTAGTTGTCCAAAATCTTTTAAGATGCTGAAAATTAGAATTTTCTAACTCAGCCTCAGAAGATCTGTTTTCCCTTTCATTTTTGGTATATATTTTCCTTTGGACAATAATGGGTCTTAACGTTTCAATGTTTAGGATTTCCTTTACAAAGGCCTATTTAATCTAGTACTTTCTTCTATCCTGGAGACAAGGTTTTCAAATTACCAATCCTCTATGGCATTTGTGTCTCTGGTACTTTGAAAAGTGCAACACATATCCATCGATGCTTTAGAAGCGACACAACTTACAGATCCCCTATTTTTGAAATTCCCACGAAGAATATATTTATTTTCTATACTTTTCAGTGTTACACACGTGAGCCTGGATATAACTATAATGGTTCCAAAGCTAAGAAAAGAGCCCAGTCATTATATAATAAATAGATAGACAGTCTTTTAATAATTGTATGCCACCCACTTACAGAAAGAAGGCTATCCATATAAAACTTATGAATAAATGAATTTATTGTAAAAAACAATATTCAAGTTCTGTGGTTTCTTGTATTTCTTGATTCGGCCAAAGGCTAAAATGAAAATTTACTCATCCATTAAATAAAAGTATATTGATGAGTGACTCACAAGGTATGCCAGTATATTCATGATTTCTTTCTCTCTCTTTTCATATATTATTTGGTGCATCCTACCTGAGATAATTCAATAATAATTCAATAATATCAATTGGGTATAGTCAATTTGTATCAAAGCTCCAGAAAAGTGCTTCCTGCCAAAGCAACTTGAATATTTTCCTGTCAAATCACTTTTTCCTCTCACTTATGTATTTACCATAAGAGCTGAGGTTGTGCAATGGTTAGAGTGCAGTACTGCAGGCTACTTCAGCTGACTGTTAGCTGCAGTTCAGCAGATCGAATCTCGCCGACTCAAGGTTGACTCAGCCTTCCATCCTTCCGAGGTAGGTAAAATGAGGACCCAGATTGTTGGAGGCAATATGCTGATTCTGTAAACCGCTTAGAGAAGGCTCTAAAAGCACTATGAAGCAGTATATAAATCTAAGTGCTATTGCTTTTTTTTTTTTTAAATAAACAAAGTTTTATTGGTTTTTCAGGGAAAAAGGGTGTTGGATAAATTTTTCATAAAATATTTTTACAAAAAAGAG
>JANHFK010008112.1:362702-380329 GCA_036250565.1 Sibynophis collaris | reverse complement strand
CTGCTACCGGTTCTCCGAACTGCTCAAAATTTCTGCTACCGGTTCTCCAGAACCTGTCCGAACCTGCTGGATTTCACTCCTGGATTGTCTAGTCTCTTCTTAAAAACCTCCAGTGAAGAAGCACCCACAGCTTCTGAAAGCAAGCTGTTCCACAAAGTGAACCATTGAGTGGAATAATAATGGTAATGGTGGGTGTGTTCAGGTGAATGCAAAACAGCAAACCTTGGGAATGTTTGAATTTGGGTTTCACTTATACCACTGTCCAATATGCTTTTTCCATGCTTACTCATGCTTTTGATTGTTCCCCCTTCCCTAAAGGAAGGATGAAGCCCTCGTTCTTTTGCCTTCTCACATGTCTTCCAATAATTTTCTTTTAAAAATAATTTGACTAATGAAGAGATCTAGAAATTACAGAAGCTG
The DNA here is from genome assembly GCA_036250565.1 of Sibynophis collaris. Classification (NCBI taxonomy): domain Eukaryota; kingdom Metazoa; phylum Chordata; class Lepidosauria; order Squamata; family Sibynophiidae; genus Sibynophis; species Sibynophis collaris. The sequence goes on along the minus strand of JANHFK010008112.1, from coordinate 379,909 downwards.
GCACATTTTTTATCACCCTTGAATTTTATTTAAATTATAGCAATTATCTCTAGATTTGTACTGACACTTTAAATTACCATATACTTATATAAGATGCTTCTCAGTGGAATCAACTCTGGACTACATAACTACTGCTTTGTTCCAGAAAGGCTTCTCTCTCAAGTCTACTTTTCAGATTATTTATTTGTTAATGCTTTCACTTATTAATTATTTTATTAATGCTTCAGGACTTTTTAAGGCCAAACTAATTATTAAATAGTTTTTCATTCAAAGATGGTAAACATATGATAAGTACATTCAAAGAAAAAGACATAAATGTAAAAGACATAAATGTAAAAGAAAAAGAAATGAAAGGCAAAGAAGAAAAATAGAGAAAGGAGGTAAAAATAAAAGGGGAAAAAAAGAAAATAGAAAAAAATGGCTTTCAAACTTACTGTCAGCAGTTATACATACAGTTCAATTCAAACCTCTCTCTCTAATATTACATCATAATTTCCTTCTTTCAACATATTTAGTAATTCTCAGAAGTGTAAGCCACAAAGTCATTTTTAATGCAAAAAGTCCAAAAGTCCGGAACTTCCAGTCCCACCAGAAGTTGGAAAACAGGCAATTTCCAGCCTCCAGAGAGCCTCCTTATGGGTGTAGGCATGCACGTGCGACCCCCCCTCCACCCAATATATATTTCTAGATATATTGATAATATATCAATATTGTAATGAGTTTTCTCTAACCCAAGAAGTCAGTTTTGCCATCTCAGCAAGTTCTATCAATTTCATCAACCATTTCTCCATAGTGGATAATGCCAAATCTTCCTTTCTTTGTGCATATAATAATCTTGCCGCAGTAATCATATATTGAAATAATCTTCCATGACTCTTTTCTGACTGTGTTCCCATCAGGTCTAAAAGGAAAAGGTCTAGCTTCAAATGAATATTAAGCTTTAAATTTTCTCTATCAATGTGCATTTGAATCCATTTTTTTTAAACTTTTTTACTTCTGAAATAAAAACAACGGAGATAGATTTTATTACAAATAATTTTTATTATACCATTCAAGCCTAAAAAAGATTATAAACAATTATATTTTTAATCAGCTGCCAAAATTCCAAAGAGGAAATAGCTCAGCAGGACTCCAGTGGCAACATATTACAGAACATGTGTGTTACCACAAGGTAAGTACTAGATAATGACTTTGAATTCTCTCTGTGTGTATATTTGTATTTTGAATGTCAAGTATTAAAAAAACAAACATAGATCCATGCTTTAAAGAATACTTTTAAATTGCTTAAAGACTCTTATGGGAAGGTTCCACATTTAGAAAACAGTAAAAGCATTAATATCATAAAGAATAGGGGATGTGTTTATCTGTGTCTAAAAAAGCTGTAGTAAACTGGGAAATTATCACTAACCCTTGCAAAGGTAAATATTGTAAGGAAGCAGCTTCTTACACAAAGATTGTTCTGAAGACTAGAGCTATCCTAGAGAAATCTTCTGTAAGAAGGAAGAGAAATGCAGGAACCAGGTAATAAGCTTTAAAGCAACAAGGAATATGTGATGAGGAACTCTGGACTGCTGGCTGCTAGTCTCCTTCTCAAGATGGAGACTTTTAAGTAAGTTCTCCTTACTCAGATAAAACCAGTTACTGTGTGGATTCTGCACCACCTGAAGTTTTCCAATAATTTTCAAAGACAGCATACATTTGCTTTTATAATGTTTGCTTTTCAAATTTGCCATTTTGCTATTTAACATGACATGAATGAATGTAACCCAACTGACAAAGGTAACAACACCTAGTTGTTGAGCTGTTATAGGTATTCATTCCCAAACCCAATGATGTTAAACTAATGAAACACACAAGCTTTTGTACTTGAATTGTGATATTACACAGGAATACAAAAGGAAAGGAGTTTGGACTGCAATGTTGTGGCACATGTTTTGTCACTTGCCGCCTTTTGTACCCACTGCAGAGATCTGTGGGAGACAGAATTATGAAAAGTGAAGCTGAGCAATTGAAGAGGGGAAAGCAAAATGATTTGTGGGACAATGAGACATGCATGTAGCATCTGTCTGCAGCTTCTTAAAAAGTCTCTGACTCAAGACCCACAATATATATATAAACAACGCACCAGTGCAATGTCATATCTGACCATCAACTAATGTCACACAAGGACACTAAAATAATCCTTTGCCATAATTTTCATATAATTTTTTTCCTAATTTAAGTCTGGCAATGTATTTCAAGCTAAAACTGAACAAAAAAGAAAAATCCACCACAAACAAATAACTGGTTTGACTGAAATGTTATTTGGAAGTCTCAAGACATCTGAGATAACAGCTAATCAAGATGTTGAATGAATAATTTCGTTCATTATAAAACATTGCATTCAATGGTAAAGAATATCACACGCATGCACGCATGCACGCACATACACACACCTGCAGTAATTTTAAAGTATATGTCTGTGATGATTGTCTTATATTTTCAGAGCGCAGGCAGATATTATGTAAAGGAAAGAGGACCTGTTGAAAGGAAAAAGTATATTTTTGCCTCCCCATGAAATGAGGACTTTAGGGGAGAAAAATAGTGTTGGAGGGAGATGGAGCCCTGTTTCTCCTTCTTTCTTGCCCCAATGCAATTCGTCCCTTGTCTTTACAGTCTGGTTCTGTTCAGGATTTAGGAAAAAGGTTAGAAGTCACCATTTCAGCAGAGGAGATAAGCCTGCCCCTCCCCTATTCATGGAAATATACTTGCTGAAAGCCTTTGAAGATTAAGTCTCTAGCAAGATTGTGGGCTGCTCCCCATTGCTCCAGTGGTGACATCTAGCCCTTTTCCTAATGCCTCAATAGGATTTATTTCTCTTTTCTTTGAAGCTTGGATCAGTTATCTCACCTCACTTCCGTTGCATTTCGCTGCCCCTTCCTGTTATGTTATGTTATGTTACATTACGTTACGTTAGGTTGTGTTATCATGTGATATCATATGATATGTTTTGTTATGTTGTGTTATGTTGTTGTTATATCCTGTCTTTATTATTTTTATACAGAAGTCATGGTGGCGAACATATCTAATACTCTTTCTTTCTCTTATTTTTTTCCACAGCAACAATCCTGTGGGGTGAACTGGGCTGAAAGAGCCCCTCACTTCACTTTATCTAGATTTTCTTCTTCTTTTGTGGGAAGGAAGGGATGTATGCTAATAAAGTGTGCAGGCTTGTCTCCATGTGTGATAAAGAGATAGAATGGTTAGAATGTTATGTTTTCTTTATGTACTGTATATGAACATGGGAGAACAATGGATATCATAGATAAGGTGCTTTATATTACAGATAATTAATTTTAATCAGTTAAATCAGTTTGTTTTGTGGAGTGTGATTTCTGGTCAATTTATATGTATTTGAAGGTACACACACACACACACAAATACATATACACATACAGATACATATATACTGCTCAAATTAGAATATTTGAATTGTGGTGACTCAACTAGTCGTATCCAGGAAACTGATAAACCAATTGAAAATGGGAAATAATGTTCTTTGTAACACAGTGTCATAAGCTTCTGATACAGTGGTCTTTTTCCCTACACCCCAAGCTATACTGCTGTTTCTTAAAAACCATACAGACTTCTTACTCTCCCTATCTGAGAATAACTCATTCGCATACTATTCTTTCCACCCATACTCAGGTTATGGCCTACAACAGCCCTTCATTATATTTATGTGCAAGATCAAGATTTGAAAATATTTTACTTAAAAAAACCAACAAACAACTCCCCTAAACTTAAAAAAAAATCCCAAACAGGCTAATTTCATAACATGTTTGGTTCTCATATATTTATGTATGTGTGTGTGTGTGTGTATGAGAGAGAGAGAGAGAGAGTATGAAAATCAATCGATCAATCAATCTCAGGCATAAAAGGGGAATTATAGAATATAATATTCTATTGGATTATAGACTATCTTGCCTAAAATACCACAACTAATGTATTTTACGCAGCAGCCCATAACTTGTTTATTCACCATAGCTTTTAAAGGGTTACAGAACTTGTTTTTATTTTTATTCTTATTATTTTTATTCTTATTATTTACATACATTTTACTTTAGATGTTGTCTTCCTCTTAGAAAACTGCCCTGGAATAAAAATGGACATTTGAAATAAATAAACACGTGCTCCTGACATCTGCCTGTTAAGTCCCTGCCTGATTTTTCAAATGTTTCCTGGCTAGATTTTAGAATATTCATATCACACAATGAAGATATTATATTGTGTTTTGAAGGCTGGGATTCCTTCCAATTTTCTTTTGTTTATGTAGTTTTTTTGTTCAAAAGATAAGGAGAATTGGAAAAAAAAATTGTAACAAGAAAGGAAGGGAGACTCATTTCTCTTTCGTTAAACTTTCCTTCCATCATTCAGGAAGGATTTTGGAACCTCTGTTAATGCTCCATGCCTTTCCTTTGCCTTGTCTTTAGGTAAATCTCACGGTCATTGTGCCTGTTCATTTGATAATTAGCAATGATAAATTGTATCTCTTTTTTTAATGAAATTCCTTTGAACGGCTTTGTTCCTGGTAGAGCAGTTGAGAGGACACATGAGAAAAATTATAGGTTAAAGGAACTGAATGCTGATCACTCTAATTGCTGAGTACATATAAGAAGAGCCAAGATTAAGTTGTTGAGTGGAGCTGAGTGTCTGTGGATTGTGTGTTAGAAAACTTGAACCAGAACTTTTGGCACATAGCCAAATCTGTGTGAAACATTTTGCTAATTCTGGTTTGGATTATTAACCCAGTGCTAAAAGGAGGGGTAACTAGAATTGACCAAATCTGTTTGTAAAAACCTTCAACCAGTTCTTATTTGAATTGGCATCAGTGATGCTGTTGATCTTACTTGGAAGAAGAACTTGGCTCAAAATGTGAAAGGTCTGTACTGATTTTTACAAGCTCTTGTATCGCAAATCCTGTAATCTGCCAAGAGGAAAGCATTCATAGTTTCTACATACAGAGGCTTGAGCAGCTGATGCGAAGAGCCCATTCCAGATGTGTTGAAAAGTTTTACGCAGCTGATAGAAATAGTTCAGTCTGGCCATATGGTTGAGGCCTCAGGGCTGTAAATGATATTTACAGGACTAAAAAAAAATGCAGGAAACATTGTTTCTATCTAAATAAAACCAGTTTTACAGTAATCTGTGGAGGCCACATACATTCTCGGGTTGCAATTACAAAAAGTGACCTACTTCAACCCTTTAGAGTCTTCTAAAAGTTGTGAATCCATATTGCTCAACTTTCTGTTTGCATATGGCCTTTGGCACACTACTCGGTTGATCCCACCCCAGCTCATAATCCCAGTAACAAGAGCCTGATTGGCCATCTGTCATCAATCATTACAAGAATACATTGCTTACCATGCTCAACTAGTTTTTGTTTTATAATTATGGGCCAGCTTCATGTAATTTTTAAGGTAGTCATGGCACACAAACAGAGGGAAAAAGCATACAGAAAATTAGTGCACACTTTGAGTGGTGCTATAATAAAAAGACTGCTTTTTTAGTTCATCAAGCCTGAATCATTCTTAGACGTCAATATGCCTAAATCACAACTAGACATCATCCTTAATTCATCTCATGTGTAATATTTATGTAGATTGCAATTAACTTTAATAAAAGTTGCCAGAATTTGAGTCTCCATTTAGCAATTCCATTTGAGTCTCTAAATTTTAAGATGAATATTTAAGAGGGGATCTGTTGAAATACAGCCTCATATGTATAACTAGAAACATTCTATCCTTACAGCGGCCAGCTCAATGCTTTGGATACTGATCAGTGGCATATAACCACAGGACCTTGAGTTTGCCTACCTAGTTCTTATGTACATTGGTTTCTCTTACTGTTTTCAGTTGTAACCAGCTTTACTTTTACTGTGCCAGTGACAAGCAAGGAATTTTGTCCTATAGTAAAGCACAGAGCTTTTAAAGTTCTGATTTCAGTAATATGGTTCATGCATTGTGTTAAGCTATAATTGTTTTAACCATGATTTGTTAAATAAATATGTATGACTGTGTTTATAGAGCCTACTATATTATTTTTCAAACAAGAAGAACTAGGTTCACATTTTGCATTAAGCCACAATGCAAATATTTCTTTTTCATTTAGAATTTGAATGAGTATTAATTGTTTGTTGCACTTTTACAGCACTTTGGTCAAAGTTGTTATTCCATAGGTATTCCACACAGATTCCACTTTTTCCATGGAATGTTGCATACCTTTGTTGGACAAGTTTGCAACAACCTATAACAACCTATAAGATCCTTTGCACCTAAGTAGTTTTGTTCCTTGCCAAGCAGGTTAAATAGAGAAACAAAATGTGAACTTTGCTTTCTATAGATAAGTAGGCAAGTGCTATAAAGAAAAAAATTGAGACTTCAACTCAAAATGCATTGTTATATAAAAAAAATACTGAAGTAGTTTGAAATTATTATTTTTTAAATATAAAAATATGATTCATTGTTTTTTAGCTGTTCCACAGATTCAGTCTTTCAAAGATTTGGTTCTACACACACACACACACAATATATATATATATATATTGTGTTTTATATATATAAAACTGAATTTCTGTTCAACGTTAGCCACTGAACTACTTTGCAGGTGTCTAATGGCTTCTCTGGATTCCAGCCAAAGCATTTAATTAAAACAGTTAGTAAAACAAGTCTTCATCTCTATGGAGGAGCCCTGGGTTTCATCAGAGTATTCAAAAGTGTCATATAAGCAATAGGAGTCTAAGTGCACATAACTGAAATATGACAGAAAAGTACTCTTTTCCACAATTGGAAAAAAGCCCAGATATTATTGGTTACTAGTACAATGTCTATGATCATAACTGAGACACATTAGACTTCCTTTTCTGCTAGGTTGTTTATTTCTACAATGAACCATTTACCTGACGCTATATTGACATCCCCAGTGTCCAATCAGTACCATAGACCACTAAAGTCTCATAGGACTTGCCCTTTGAGGAAAAATCAAAAGAACATCCCTCTTTTGCCTTATAAATAACTACTATTTTCATATCAATCCTCATTTTTCTGGTTTTAAAATTGAATTTCAGTGTTCCAAATTAAGGTTTTTAAAGTGTTTTTATTGATTTTAAAAATGGATATTAAATTGATGCAGAATTTTTAATCTTGTTGTTCACTAGTTGCATTGTTGCTTGGGATGCTGCTTAGAATAAAGTATGATTATAGGATTGAACCTATATATCCTGATTTGTCCACTCTGTTACAGGAAGATTCTAGATTCCTTAGGATATTTTTTTTGGTATAGGCTAAAAGGCTGACAGAGCGGAAGGAAGAGGAGACATGCAGATTGAATATAACTGATTATTTGAAGAGCTCATCGATGTTATTTTAAGTCATATGCAAAGAAAAAAAAAGAGAAAGTAAGAGTGTAAAGAAAAGCTATAAAAGTGTACATTTTTCTACTACAGATGGAATTCTAATGTGTTTCTTTCTAATTGAAAAAAACCCACATCTATATCATATCTGTATCCTGCATAACTACAATAACAGACAACTAGCTTCCTAAACCAAGGTGCCTTCATTTCCATTTACTGAACACTCACCCCAAATAATTTAATCTTGACTAGTTTTGGTAAAATTGTCAAGGTAGGTACCAGGATTGCCCCAGGAAGAAGACTGATAAATCAGAGACCCATCACTGAAAGCACTGATTGGATCCTGCAACATTATCCTGGGACACATATATTTGCCTTCATTCATGAAAAGCACTGATTTGGGGTCACTCTTCCTTTCTTGAAAGTGAAGAACTATCAATAGTTTTTCCACTGACACTTCTGTTCCATACTGACTGGATCAGTTCCACTTGGTATCTGAAGGTATCTAAACATCTCTCCAAATTAGATTTTGGTGATTATATGCTTACAGTTAGTTCTTGACTTACAACCAGGAGTGAAATCCAGCTGGTTCTGACAGGTTCTGGAGAACCAGTAGTGGAAATTTTGAGTAGTTCGGAGAACTGGCAAATACCACCTCTGGCTGGACCTAGAGTGGGGTGGGAATGGGGATTTTGCAGTATCCTTCCCTGGAGTGGGGTGGAAATGGAGATTTTGCAGTATACTTCCCCTGCCACACCCACCAAGCCACACCACGCCCACCAAGCCACACCAACCAAGCCACGCCCACAAAACCGGTAGTAAAAAAATGGATTTCACCACTGCTTACAACCATTCATTTAGCAACCATTCAAGGTAACTACAGCACTGAAAAAAGTAACATATGGCCAGTCCTCGCACTTGCACCTGTCACAGTAGCCCCAAGCTTGTGGAAACAAAATTTGGGCACTTGGCATCTGGCATGTATTTATGATGGTTTGCAATGTTGTGGTCATGATCACCATATGTGACCTTTCCAGCCACCTTCTCAATGGGGAAGTTGGATTTGCTTAACAACGTAACAACTGTAGTGATTCATTTAACAACCATGGCAAAAAAGCTTGTAAAATCATGCATGACTCACTTAGCAACCACTTTGCTTAGAAATTGTGATCCCAAGTGTTGTAAGTCGAGGACTACCTATATTCAAACAGAAGTTAAGGCAACAAATTAGGCTAATGTATAAGTAACGGAGAATGAAGATCCTTCAAAATCTTGTAATATCAACATTTTTGTTTCTTGTCTGTTTTGCAATCATAACAGCAAGCAATATTTATTTTAATTATACTTTTGATAGTTTTCATGCCTTGGTATATAGTTCAAAAAGACATAAGACATATGAGACAAGAAATCCAATGGGATGCTCATTATCAATACTGGGTAGAGTACGGTGCTGTTTTTTTGGGGTTTTTTTCCTGAATAGGTGGGAACATTTGCAAACAAACTACTGGCCTCCAGTTACCAACTTCATCTGAAAACATTCCCTACTCTATATACCTAGGATCGTGCACCAGTAACTCAATACTAAACACCATGCATGTACATTATTAAAATGTATATATATGGCCTCTGAAGACCACTTGGAAACTGCAGTTGGTACAAAATGCAGTGACTTGCCTTCCTGAAGGTATGTTTTGCCAGGAGCTCATGACAGCGGTGCTTAAGGCCCTACCTTGTTTACCAGAAGGGTTCTCTGAGCAGAGCCGTCTTTTTGTTCTTTGCTCTATGTTTGTAGTCCAAACCAGGACCATAACTCTAAAATCACTTCCTTTCCTGCCCCATTATCTTTCTCAAAGTTTGATGCCCTTAAAATCAGTTTTAATAACTTCTACTTTATTAGTGGTTTAGTGTAGGACCTAGTTATCCACTCTACTCTCATTAACCTTGGCAGTTAATGCCGGTTTTTTTTTTTTTAATTAGAGGTTCGTGGTCATTTAGTCTTATCTCAGGGCATCATTTTAAACAAAGATGTCTACAGAGAGGGTGTCATAGAGGGGCAAATGATGAAAGCACTGTTGCACTGTTGTGACACATGCTCTGCTTGTTATGTTTCTGTATCATGATATCACAAGCAATGTGAAAGGAGCCCAGGCCATGACAACACCATGCTGGCTTTTGTCATTTGATAAAAGCACCGGATCCTACAGATTCTCTATTGCTTGGAGCAATTGTTACAAGGGAGCCTTCAGCTCTTCAAGGGCATTTCTCTCTTTACTAGGGAAGGTTCATGATGTATATATATAAAAAAGAAATGCCATTGAGGATGCCTGAACTTTTGAATAGTTTTTCAAATGCAGATGTTGCAATTTTTGCACCATTTTATCTTGTAATTTTTTGTTCATGTTCCGTTTGCTCTGGTTTTGTTCGCTTTGTATCATTTGTAATTATTTTGGCAATGATTTTTTAAAAAAGTGATAGCAATTTTAATTATAATGCCTTTTCGATACTGTCTTAAAAATTTTGAAAAATTATCGTGGGAGATTTCCAATTTAGTTTATATCCACTGCATTCTCTCTTTCAAACCATATATCCAGCTCAAGCACGTTCAATTCAGCTAGCAAAAATATACCTGAAGTTCATTCACCAGCAAATATAAAACAGTGAAATAACAAAGTGAGGCAAAAAGGAAGGAAAAACAGAGAGAGACATAAGCAACAGACAATAGCAATAGCACTTCAATTTATCTACCACTTCACAGTGCTTTCCAGCCCTCTCTAAGTGGTTTACAGAGTCATCATATTGTCCCCAATAATCTAGGTCATTTTACTGACCTCGGAAGGATAGAAGGCTGAGTCAACCTTGAGCAGGTGAGAATTGAACTTGTGGAGTGAGCAGTGAGTTAGCCCTGCAGTACTACATTGTAACCACTGCGCCACCCCGGCTCCTGATAATTTATATTCCCTATATATCTATATTCCTTTCATCAATAGAATTTCCCAAACTACTAGAAACAATGCTGTAAGTAATTCATATGGACAATCCCAAAGGCAGATGCCTTTGGTTGTTCCCATCTTAATAGCTTTTCATGCACAGCAGTAGCAGACACAGATGTAAAGTAGGACACTAGATTATCTATCCTCTAGTCTGTTCATAAATGAAATAGTTGATTGGATGGGGATGATGTGCATCACAAAAGTATGAATAAGCCATTGTGCCAATGGCTTGAGCTTTCTCCATATCCTAGTGAGCAACCAAAAGTTGGGCAGGAGAGTCTGCAGACTCAGCTGGAATGTGTGGAGGAACAGTCATAATCCTGGCTGATCTGTAATCACACAATATCCTGATATAAAATTGCTATTACGCATCATTTTAGCTCATTATCACAATGAAATACTTCATTAATCCTTTTCATAGCGTCTTATTTGCTGTGCTATGCACACACCATGTTTTTTTTTAAAGAAAGGACTTAGAGGTTTATTTTAAAATATTTTTGTCTAGCTGTTTGTAATAGTGTTTGTTTTTATGTTGTTTAAAAATAAATTGGGCGCCTGCTCTAAAAAATAAAGATTCATTTTCAAATTTTAGACACTTTGACCTTTTAACCTCTTCCAACCCATTTCTGGTTTTTTTTTGGTTTTGGGTTAGTGCAACTCACCGAGAATGAAGGTTTTACAGGTTTTTACTTGAATTTATATTCTCCAGCTCATTGCATTTGGGGAGAAACTGATAAACTGCAGTATCAATTAAAATAATTTGTAAGTGGCATAACATATCAGAGACAATCTCTGCAAAAGAGAAAGTATGTAAAAGATAAATAAATAGTATGCTTAAAACCATAGGTTCAATGCAATTAATGAAGTATCTATAACAATTATTTAGACATTGGTAGATCATTACATCTCAGACACCAGCATGTTAGTCATTCTCCTCTACTTTGTGTTGTTTCAGAGCCTTAAAACCCAGTAATTCATTGTCAATTAAACTGAAAAATATAGTATGCAAGCGTAGTAGCAAGACGTAAGACAAACTTCTCCATTCCTCATTCTTTTAATTTCAGTCATCTTCTCCCCCTTTGCCAAATAATTGTTGGAACTGATTGTGAGAATAAAGACTAGTTACTTCAGTGAAACGATAATAAAATCAATCATGTGTATAAAATTACTTAGTAATTCAGCCAGCTGGTCTCTATTTGGATTCACTTTAGTTCATTAGTTTACAGGGAGAATTCCTTTCACATTTAAGGTGGGAGGGGGTATACACAGAAACTAGTTGGTAATTAATTGCAGGTTTCTAAAGAAAGAAAGAAGATTTCAATATGGCAGAGAGCTTATGTATGCTTTTCATACACCTTTAGTATCCGTTCTGATTATGTTCCAATTTCATTTTTTATTAGATTTATGTACTGGCATTGACCATTGTTTGGATAGTCATAACAAATATACAATAAATTTATTCTTACTGAATCTTCAAACCATATGATAAGAGAGGTCCTTTAAATTATTTAGGAACATGTGTGTAAACAGCACAATACTTGTAGCTATTTTTTTGTGAAGAATAAGGGGGATATAACTAGGACTGAGCATACATACAGAGCTATTGTTAATTAAAGTTTTGTTATATGAAATCCTTGATAATGAATGCACTATTCTTCGGCTTTTCAAATAAAAAAGTTCATAAAGGCAATATGCAACAAAGAAATGTGTACATTTCAAAAACCTTATACTGAGTACAAATAATTGTTGGCTCCTTCTCACTCAATTGGCAAAGCCTCACTGAATATTGAAATTAGGTGATAAATTCAATACCGGACTCATTTTGACTAATTATCAATATGACCCTATTCAATAGGGTGACTCTCAGGTATATATGTATAGGATTGCAGACCAAAAGCATGAACTGAATAACAAGAGAAGCACAATTGTTTAACAACCCACAAGATTGTGGGTTATAGTAAATTAACTGAAGGAGTATCAAATTAAAAAAAAATAGATCAAGTGAAAATGGGAATCATGAAAACCTGATAATTTGCAAGACAGAGTGCTGTCACATACCGAGCCAATAAAAAAAAAAGAATTGAGACATTAAGATGATAGTAAGAATAAATATATAAAATTAATTCCTTCTCTACCTGTCAAAGAGGTGCATTTGTAGAGATCACACATTCTGATTAACGAGGGACTTGTCTATCTAGTATTTGCCAGGATGTTTACCAACAAGTGCCAAGAGATTTTAAAGTATCATAGTTGCCTTTTTTGGCATCATGTACTAACCTCCCTGCCAACATATTGGAGGCAACATTCCAGGAAGAAGTTGTAATCAGGGTACGTTGGAAAGGTCCATCCTGCCTTAAGTGAATTAAATTACTCTGAACTATCAATCTAAGTACACTGTTCTTATGCAAAAGTACCAAAGAATGCAGAATGTGGAGGGGGACTTTTCTGCCTATCCACTCAATATGGTAAGGTTTTTTGCCAAAAACAAACAAAACAAATTGGTAAGAGAGCAACCTTTTCAAAGCATATGAATGGACTGAAATCAGTTGTGGAACAAAATCTCCCTGAACTTAAGGCAGCCTTGCAAGATAGTCCAGACAAGAAGTATATCTAAAAATACTAGTTCTACTTTATTACATTAAGAGAAACTTGAAAGTTTGAAAGTACATTTCTTCTCTGTCATCTTTATATCTAGGACACGGGTGTCAAACTCAATTGCGTCATGTGACATCACATGATGTATCACTACATTTTTTGCCTTTGAAGAGCTGGGGTAGGCATGGCTGGTGGCCTGCAGGCCACCAGTTTGACACTCCTGATCTAGGGAAACCATTCTAAGGCATTTGCTAGCTCCATTCCTTCTGTAATCTAAGCTGCTGATTATCAGACCTCTTGCTGGCTGTGGCTCATCCCCATTTCTCAAGGCCATTCCCAAATACCATTACAGGTAGACTGCTAATATGGAATGTTTTTGCCATTAATTGAACACTGTTTCCCAGGCCATCTGGGATCCAGAACAGTGGTGGATTCTTACCAGTTTGCTCCAGATCTTGCGACCCATAGTAGCGGCGGTGGGAGGCTCTGCCCACCTGCCCGGACGTCATCATGGATGCTCTGCGCATGTGCAGAAGCGCTGCATGTGTGCTCCTGTTGCAAACCAATAGCGAAGATAAGTGGAACCCACCCCTGATCCAGAAGTATATTAGTCCCTTCCAAGAATTATGGGTTATTATTCTATGATTTCCATGTTTCTCATTTTTGCCAGATGCCAAATTTGTTTCTATAGTTTATGTTATTGTATGAAGTAAATGTTTTACTGTAAACTTCAGTGGTATTTATCTTAATGAAAGGCAGTACATAAAATACCAAATATGTGTATTATTTATACACAAGTAATAAAATAGAGGCCTATAAATATTCCAGAAATGTTTTGCATGTTTGTAGTGCTGGTATGTAGAGAAGAAAATGAAGAATATGTGGATAGGTGCCATCATAAAAATGATATTTCAAGATCATCTAGTATTATACAATACTGCTTAAACTACTTGTACAAATGCTCCCTCGGCTATGATGGAAATGCATTTATCTGCACATAATCTACACCAAAATGAAGGAAGGGAATGATGCTGCAAAATATATAGTGTAGCTGAAATTCTTTGATAGGCATATTAGTCAGCGGAGAAAAAGAAACTAACCAGGATTCTTTCAATAATGGTGAATGAAGAGGGAAGAATCCTGCGCTGAATCCTACAGTGGGGCAAAGGAGATCTGACATACAGAAGATGCACTGCTTGAAGGTGCTCTGGCAAAGGGGTGGGGCAAGTCTTCCAGACTGAGGCACAGCCCATGGACAATATGAGACAATGGTGGAGTACAGTACTAGAAGGAACCCAGAACGAAAAGAAAAACAGAACAAAAACCACAGAAATCATGGCAAAATCATCTTCAAGTTTTGGCATTTTTCTAGTCTGCATAGTTATTTTCAGACATAATTTAAATATATTTTCATATTTATTAATCTGGTTAATGGAACATTGAAATTGGATTAGCATGCATAAAAGCCTGCTTAGTCATCTGCCTCTAGGAGGTGAGTAGAGCAAGGGTGAAATCCATCAGGTTCTGACGGGTTCTGGAGAACCGGTAGCGGAAATTTTGAGTAGTTCTGAGAACCAGTAGCAGAAATTTTGAGTAGTTTGGAGAACTGGCAAATACCACTTCTGGCTGGTGGGGTGGGACTGGAAATTTTGCAATATCCTTCCCCTGGAGTGGGGTGGGAAAGGAGATTTTGCAGTATCCTTCCTCTGCCACGCCTACCAAGCCATACCCACAAAGCCACACCATGCCCACTAAGCCACACCCACAGAACTGCTAGTAAAAAAAATGTATTTCACCACTGGAGTAGAGGATATGAAGAAGCTAAAAAGTGATTAGTATTATAGCGCCATCTTCTCTCTCGCCTTTCTTCTCAGTCTTGATAACTGGAAAGTGATTGTGGAGAAGACAGAAAACAGATTCAGGCCTCATGGATTATTCTTCCCATAGAAAAATAACAGAATTGGAAGGGACCTTCCCACAAGTGCCATTTTGGCATCTTACTAAATTTAGCTTCCGTCTTCTTTCTTGGGAGTCTCTCCTTATGTTTGTGAATACCTCTAAAAGTTCTTCAGTCCTCAATTAGTCCTTTGCAAGTTTTTCCTTTCCATTTGCAGAAATTGAGAAGAGAGGCACGTCAAACATATTTCTCTCTTTTCTTCTGTTTTTACAAGCAAGAAGAATGAATAGAGCTGAATTGTAAATAGAAGACTTCAAGCAGGAGCAACATGACAAATGTATGTTACCAATAATATATGGCTACCCAAAGACTAATATCTACTAGTAATTCTGTTGGATGTATTATACCTTTTTCATTGAGGTCCATACTGTAGAAATAGTTTGCTATCAGTAATCACATGGTGTGGAAATATAAGATTTGTATTACAGTGGAACAAGGAATATATACTGAAACATACATTATCTAGAAAAGTGCTCATCAAGTTTGGCACTCAGATTTCATAGGTGGGGCACTGAAGGTCTCTTCCCATTACATTTTGTAGTAAGTTTCCTTAGCCATAAAAGACTAAATTCAGAGATACTCAGGAAAAAGGTCTTGTGGATTTCATTATACATTTGCTTTTAGAATTGGCTTAGTGCTAAAACTAACCTTAGTTTTCTATGAGGTGAATGAGCTGAATCTTCCTCCAAAAATCCAGGAGCAGGGGTGTGTGTGTGTGTGTGTGTGTGTGTGTGTGTGTATGTGTATGTATGCAGGAAATAGAAAATGAAAATGGAATAAATGAGTGAAAAATTAACAAAATATGGATTGACCCCATTCATCGTAAATCAACTATTTTATCTTCTTTTAATAAATATTTGAAATGAATCTCCCCCCCCCCCAAAAAATCGTATGAACCTGTATTTTAAAATATTCATTTGAATGTAGAGCCTAAGCCTAGAAATGACCTTAGTTAGAGTTCTTTTTGTTTTTTGGTCTCATTCACCGAAAAACTGGTCTTTTAGGCATAGGTCAGGTCAGGTCTAAGTTCAATATGTAGTGGCAAAGTGGTTAAAGAATATGCAACAATTTAAGTAGCTGCTTCAAGCAAGCAGTGATAGTTAAACAGAGGAAGTGTTTAAGCCATTGAAAAGATACAAAGCAGCTTTGATTTAGGAAGCGTACGTGTTTTGTGACATATAAGCAAACTTTAGAAAGGAGTGAGAATATATTTAAACACATTTACCATATGCTACGTACAAAGAAATTCTGTAGAGGTTAAGTTTTATTTTATTTTATTATTATTTTATTATTTTATTTAGATGGCTTGGGTTGGGCATTGAAAATCTTTTTAGATTTTTAGAGAATATTAATATTATTATGATTATATTGAAACCTTGGATTAGTGTCCCAGGTTTCCATTTCTGTTTCAATCTTAATCTTTGCAAAAAATAAAAGTGACCACTTATTGAAGGTATTCCTGGCATGATTTCTACAAGATTTCTTCTAAGTATTTGGAATTTGGAATCAGAACAAGTAAGTGGAACAGTGTGAATCCCTCTGCCCCAGACTTTATTATTTTGTTTTATTACAAAGAAACATTTAAATAATGTAAACATCTTTTTTTGGATTACATTGGCCTTCAGAGCCTGGAATTGCAACTGGAAAAGTACATGCCTCACTGCTTATTTCTCTTTTTCAGAGACAGAGTGAAAATTTATATTTCTCACCAGTTACTTTAGACCATTATCCAAATCAGCTCTAAGAGTCCCTGCTGTGTATTTCAACTACGCTTCATTTCCAGTCATTGGCTGTTATTCAACGCCAACTGGAGACAGGCATCCTCCCTCACAGGGACAAGTGACCTCTCTACCCAAGCATGCAAATATTACACTCAGTCACTTAAAGGAGTTACAGTCCTCATAAGTGTCTTAAACATAAATAGAGAATTATCACAGGAAAGTCCCATAGTAAAAAAAAAAAATCTTCTGAAATTCAAAAGACCTCCGTCTGTGATGACTAGGATAAATAAAGTCTTATTAATAGACAGAGTAATACAGGGAATGATAATTATATGAAAAGAGACTTACTGAAAGAAGGATAAGTACAGGTAGTTATTGTAGATTTACAATAATTCTTTTAGTGACTGGTTGAAGTTACAACAGCACTGAAAAAACTGACTTATGGTCATTTTTCACACTTAGAACTAGAGGTGGTAATCAGCAGGTTCTGACCAGTTCTGAAGAACTGGTAGTGGAAATTTTGAGTAGTTCAGAGAACTGGTAAATACCACCTT
>JANHFK010008112.1:266195-276772 GCA_036250565.1 Sibynophis collaris | reverse complement strand
TAGAATTCAGAGTTATGTGTATGATTCCTTTTGCAACTTTATACAGGCCTTAAAAATATTTACTGCTTTGAATTGAAATTAGTGTACTGCATTATTTTAATAGTTTAAGCTCTTGATAAACCTGACTACCATTATTATTATTTTGATATTGAGTGCCTGTATTAATTGTTGATGGGACTTGGCTCATATTGTCCTAAAGAAAGAAAGAAAAATAACATACATAAAAAAAAAGTATTTTTGTTTTCAGTGCTACTATTTGCTGCTGCATTAAAGGAGGAGTTACAAAATATTTTATAACAAAGAGAAATTGCATGGCCTGTAGTTATCTAAGGTGACTAAGGCAGGAGGTATGTATGAATCTTGTCTTCAAAAATATACATCTTGACAGGTTGCCTCAACTGGGATATATTCTTTCAATATTAATTTGGAATACAAGCGTTTAAAAGCATTTAAAAGAAAACTCTAACTGCCTAAATATAATATAATTTCCTTTTCGTTCTTATTTCTTTGTGTAAAATTATAAACTCATTCAATAGGAAACTAAAAAAATGACACATATGAAAGTCAAATATGTAATTGTCCGGTTTAAAAGATTTTCTCATTACCAGTTATCCCCTTCCTTTTGCAGACTAAAAATAACTTTTCTGGTGAAATGAAGCAAACTATTTGGAAAGAGGCTATTAGCAATGGAAGCGCTAGGTAACATTCATTTGATTTCATCCCAGAGTTGAATGAATTCATATTGAGTCAAAATGGAGCATGCCTTTCCTAGAAGGGAACATTCCTATGTGAAGACCTCTGATTCAGAGGTGGTATTCAGCAGGTTCTGACCAATTCTGGAGAACCAGTAGCGGAAATTTTGAGAAGTTTGGAGAACCGGTAAATACCACCTCTGACTGGCCCCGACCCCATCTATTCTCTGCCTCCCAAGTCCCAGCTGATCAGGAAGAAATGGGGATTTTGCAGTAATCTTCCCCTGGAGGGTGGAGAGAATGGGGATTTTACAGTATCCTTCCCCTGGAGTGGGGTGGGAATGGAGATTTTATAGTATCCTTCCCCTGCCACACCCGCCAAGCCATGCCCACCAAGCTATATCATGCCATGCCACGCCCACTAAGCCACGCCCACAGAATTGGTAGCAAAATTTTTTGAATCCCACCACTGCTCTGATTGTTTTTAACCAGTCCGTGCAACTCCAAAATAATACTTTGAATATTATCTCTTATTGTGAGAATGGATAAGAAAACTAAAAATCCACATTACAATTTGATATTGCAGAACAATCTTGCCACATTTTGCCCTTTGCAGGTTTCATCTGTAGCTCTCATAATTCCCAGCTAGCGTGGATGGCATTGCCAAATTGCATAATGGCATAATAAATCGTGATCTGTAAAGGACACCACTCTAGTCATTGCTAGAATATTATATTAATATGCAGAATTTCCTGTCAAGCTACTTTTTAGATCCAAGAACCTATTTGGTATAGTGGTTAAAGACCTTGAGACAGAGACCATGTTAGTCCTGCCCTAAGCATAAAGCCAGATGGAGGAAGTTGGGTTGGTCTATCCAAGGAAGAAGGCAATGGCAAACCACTTCTGAAAACACTGCCAAGCAGACTGTTAGCCTTACAAGGTAGTCCTGTGAAGAAGCACACCCAGAATAGTAGCTCTAATTTTATTGCCAGGTGACATTAATGGAATCTTGTTAGTCTTGTTAGTCTGAAAGTATATCTCTCACCCCTCATCTTTGCAGTTCAAGAAACTAAGTGGGGTCTTTTCTGAGATGTTTGCCATGCCCTCATTCCTTCTGTGGCCTCAGTACTCTCTTATATGACCATTTTCTACTCTATGGTCTTTCATCTTGTCTCCAAAAATCATTCCCATTTATCATTTCATAAACTGCATGGACAGTATACACAATTTTTCAGACTATAACATTCAGCATGCCCTTGGCTTGCTTGTGCCACAAATGTAGGACATTCTGAATTAATTATGGTGAAGAATTGCATATCTTCCTAGAAATCTGTTCCTGTACTCAGCATATACAACTTCTGCTGTTGTTTCCTCTGTGTTTTGTGTGCTAGTTATATTGCTCGTACTGAAAAGAGCTGAACTAGGTATCTTTACTCTGGATAATTTTATTCAAGTACTGCCAGGTTACTTCTTCAGAATACCAGTGAACATACATTTGCCATCCATAACTTCCCTTGGTTCCCAACAGCTGGACCTGCAGATGTAATTGTAGAGACCTTGGTCCCTTATCTGAACACATTTTTGGTGGTAGAGCAAAGGAGGCTGGATTCCTCATAAATAATTAACCTGATAGGTGCCACTTCTAGAATTACCTCTTGTACTTTTTTCCTAGTTTGTTGATACCACATTCTCTCATAAAGCTTTGTCCTATTTTGTTCCCTTCCTGAAGTCTCACTTACCATGGTATTGCTTTGTGGATATAAAAAAGTAGGATGGAAGTAAATAGCTACACAAGAAAAAAAAAGTAATGTCTGTCTAGAGCTTTAGCTGACAGCTCCAACTGTGCAGTTTAAAAGGCAAGAGGACACCCTTATAGTCTTATGCCAATCAAATGTCAGTCGGTTGCAGAGAAGTCTACCATTCTTCCCCATAATATACATGCCTGGCATCTCCTTGAGTCAATATAAAGCACAATGATGATTTTTGAAATGTCAGCCCTAAAAACTTCAGTAATTCAGATTTCTACCTGCTGGAAATCCCAATACGGATTTTAACATATCCTTCTATTTGTAAGTTTGTGGGAAAGGGCTTCTGTCATTTCGGTTCCCCCTTTGATGAACATTAATAGAATGGCGTAATTTCATTGCAGCTCCAAAAAGGGAAAATACACTGTGCACCTGGATTATGGTCCTGATCCTGATCAAGCCATATGTTGTACCAGCAGCTACCTATGGAATGGTGGCAGATTTGCACTGGAGAGGTTTAATGACATGATTGTTATAAAAGAAGGGTCTAAGTAACAGGAACACCATCAGAAGAGTGAAGGACGAGGTTAGGAGCGGATTATGATGGAGAAAATTTATGTCAGTGTTTCTCAGACACATTATGATGAGTAGACTTCAACTCCCAGAAAATCTCAGCAGCATGCTTTTAAATGTTTTTTTAAGAGGTTAAAAGAAGAGGTATTTTCAGGATTCAGTGGTTGGTGATTATCACAGACATACCAAAAATGTTCCAGAAGCCACGTTGCAGTCTTGGAGTTATGATCTAAACAAAAGACTGGAGCGACACTGTTGGATTATCAACTGAATGAAACAACAGAATCTGAATCACATATAGGTCTTTAAAGTATTGGAAGACTTATTTGAAAAATCAGGGAACTGTTTTATGTAAATGCTCCCTTCCATATGCAGATATATGTAATATCCATGTTTTTTTCCCCTTTAAGAGCACTCACCCCCCCCCTAATTTTAGAGTTGGCACTCATTTTGATGGAATTATAATTTGTAGCAAATATACACAGAGACCTCAGAGTGGAGGTTAAATGTAATGATACTGTTGGACTCAAGTTACTGGAGTGATTGTAACTCAGTTATTAGAATTTGAAGAAATGAATATGTTAGCAATAAAAAATTGGCTTTCAACATAGACATTCTATTGTATCTCAGGAGGAAATAGGAATTCAAAATCAAGTATTAAACAACAAGCAATAGATTCTGGATACAACTTTTTTTTCCCCTCAGGAAATGGGCAAACCTAAAGGCTATAGGAAAGGAGCTAAAGTTTTCCATTCAGATCGTGATTACTCATCTGATTTGCAAAATAGTGATGTACAATGGTGCAATTTTGAGCAAAATGTTCCCTGAGGATGTGAAAGAATGGATCCTTGCCACAGAGTTGCATCCCCGCCATCTGAAAATATTTATTAACAGCACAACTGCATGGAATCACTAACTTTTCTCATTCAAACGCTTATACAACCTATGATCCCTTCTCAGGGACTTGTGGGCATTTGTAAGGAGCAGTCATTTTATGAGTACAGCTTGAACACAGCTGTCCATGCCATTATTAGTATTATTATTGTTGTTGTTGTTATCTTTAGCTAGAAGACAAAATCAATGTGAGATTTTTAAGCATTCCAAAGCCCATCTGCCATGTAACCCACTTATCTTTGTGGCTGGGAGTTTATTATTGATCCAAAATGGTAAAAAGAGAGAGGCAATAAAGGGGAGAATAACCATAAATCCATTCTTTTGTTGGTTTTCCAGCAGCATCTGCAAGCAATTGTCACAATTGCTATCAAACTGTATTTGACTGGTTGCCAACATGAATTTTCCCCAAAACCAAATGTAAACAAACTCTGCAAGTGCTTCCTCATTTGCCAAGCTAGTAATTATTTACTTTGTTTGGGGCTAGCATTACTGTCAGCTCAGCTTTACAGCCCTGTAATATGTTTGCTAATGAAACCATGAGGTCTAAAGCTACATATTAACCCTGTCACCCTTCAATTTTGATCTCAATAAAGTTTCACCATGGTTTTGTAAACTCGTGTTGTAGGGACAGACAAGTGATTAATTATATTTTTCCGTTTTCCTTTATCCAGGCAAATTGCTAATCCTTAAACCTGCCTTGCATTCGAAGGTTAACTCACTAAATCAGAAGCCCTCATTTTCAACTGTCAAAATTACAATCTTTATTCGGGAGCCGAAAGTTGGCAAACATACCTACTAATGAATACAATCAACAACCACAAAAAAACAGTCTTATTTCATATGAGAGTTGATATTATACTAGAAAAGTATACAAGGGACAAGTGAGCGAGCTCATTTGAAATGAGGGTGCCAAGTAGAATTGGAAAGACGGAGTCTTGAAATGGCTTAATCAGCTAACTATGGATTTCATAGGGTTAGTTCTCAGAATTTGTTCAGTCACTAAAAAGGTCAGATAGTGTGTCAGAACAGATTAAATCAGTCCATATTAGTATAAGACAATAAAAGTACTTGCTAAAAGTTGCGCATTGGGCTTTACTGAAATGTTTGTAAATTCCAGAGTATGTCCTCCATGCTTAATTTTATGGCGGTTAGCAGTGTCCATGGCCTAGCCCCTTACACATTAAAGAAAAATGCTCTAGTATTTAGTATACTTTGCAAAAATACATAGGGCTACTAAAAAGAGGAATGGCATTTGATTTTGAATCTATTGAAATGACATTCTTTATAAATCTGATAAACAAAAAATAAATAAATAAGAAATAAAATTAGATTAGATGAGATGATTAGATTAGATTAAAAGCATTTTCTAAAATGGCACCTTGTGAGTTATATGCAAATTTGCAAATATCTATTATTTTTTTCCCCTTCTGAGTATTTCTCCCCAAAAGTGCAGAGTCTGCTTTTCCTTTCCTTTTTTTTTTTGATCAATCAAATTAATCCAAATTGACTGACCAGCTTGTCACTTGAGGCTGACACTGTAGACTGAGAGAGACTGGCTAGTTTGTTTGCTTCATGGCTAAGGCGGGACTAGAACTCACAGTCTCCTAACCTGGTACCTTAACCATTAGATAAAACTGGCTCTCAAAAATCTAAATCATTATTAGAATTAAATTATAATAATATTGTAGAAGACTGTGTAATACTCTATCTGTGTGCCTGCTTAAACTGATTTTTTAATTATCCTGTCTTTTTTTTTTGGTATATGTTTTATTTGCAGTTTTTCTTTAACAACCAACATTTTTTGTGGACAGTGTAATGACTGGGTTAACATATTTTTCACACAGTACTCACAGTAATAATACAATTGCATATACAGAATTTTCATCTTCCAACTTTTAACCTTAATGTGTTCATTATAATTATAATATATTCTTTCATATGCTTATTAACTCCTAACATTTTAATATTATATATATATCATTTTCAATATCTCAACTTTCTATAAACACCAATAAAACCAGTTGTCAATAAGATTTAGTCAGTCTCAAGATTATAACTCTAAAGCCACTGAATTTATAGTCCTTAAAAACTATATTTTCCAATGTATTTTACTATCTTGTTAATCATAATAATACCTTTAGATATACCTAGTCCTAATCTTCCACCTCCTAATCTTAATATATCTGTATTTATAATAAATTCTATTATATATCTATATATGTGCTACTATTTGTCCAATTTAAACTTTCCACTTATTTCTATTGCTTTTCAATATTGTTACTATATTGCAAAATATTATATCTCTATCCATCATCTCTCAGCTTTTGTAGAATTTCATCATTTATTGATTTTTTGGTGATTCTTTTATGTTTCTCTCTTGGACTCCTATATGTCAGTGATGGCTTAACTTTTCCAAACTGAGTGCCCAAAGTATGCGTGCACGCATGTGAATGCGTGATCCTGCCCAAACCCCCAAAATGCAATGCGCACGCAACCCTTGCACATGTACCCTGCCACCTGTGCATGCCCCCACACATTCACATACGCCCTGCCCCTGCATATGCACAGTAGAGACCCAAAGACCACCTGGCCAGCAGGAAGTATGCATGCATGCACAGCAGAGCTGAACTGGGGCAATGGCTCACAGGCCATCAGAAAGGGCGCTGCGTGCCACCTCTGGCATATGTGCCAAAGGTTCGCCATCATGGCTATATGTCTTTCTACCATGATTACACAAACTTACTCAAAGAGTAAGTGACAAACTAATAGGACTCAACCCCATTCAAGTAATCATGCCCTATACCATGCACGGCTTTGTAGGTGATAACCAGCATCTTGAATTACACCTGGAAGTCAACTGAGAGTCTGTGCAAGTCACAAAGCCAAGGGGACACATATTCATGCCACATACCCATCACAGTCCATTCCTCTTCATTCTGGACCAGGTGCCATTTCTGAGTAATTTTCAAGGCCAGCCTCATATAGCTTATATTAGAGTAGTCTACTGTAGAGGTAAGCAAGGTGCAAGTGACTTTCTGAAGACCTTCCCAATCCAAGAATGAGCACAACTAACATATGAAGTGAACCTGTGTGAGGCCTTCTTGACTAAAGAAGTGAGCAATTGCATTTACATAATTTTGTCATTTAATTGTGGTATGAACTATGTTGCTGTTTTCATTTCATCTTTTATAGTATGAATTTCTGGTTTGACTATTCCTATTTCACTTTCATTATGAATTGTTTCATCTATAATATTCACTGCGTATTCCTTTTAAAATATTGTTTTGCTTGCTTATTTTTAGCAAAACACTTTGCTTTGCTCCAAGTAACAAACTCTCTATATGCCTCCAACTTTATTGGATTTTCTTTAAAACTATGCTGAGATGGTATTTGTGAACTTTTGTCGCAATGATAGCCCAGTTCAATTTGACCTGTTATTCTCTGCTTATTTGTTGTCACATTTATTTACATTTTATTCTTAACTGATGCTCCATAGTATCTCTAGCTGCAGTTTCCATGGTAATAGTGATTTCAAATCTGGCTCTTTTTTAATGCTTTATTTCAGAATTCCACAAACTAGCTGACCTCTCAGTGCAATATATATTCTACCATTACATTTGCAGTGTTCAGCTATCTTTCAAAATTCAACTTCATAACCTGTAATGGACTCTCCTTTTTCCTATTTCTTTATAGGAGATATTTTGAATTTGTGTTGAGATGCTCTGCAATCAGTAATGGTTTTGACATAGAATGTTCTTGCATATATTTTTTTTTACTAGTTCTTCAAAGCTGAATTTTGAGAGCTTTTGTGAAGCACTTCAGCTTTTTAATGAATTTCTTGCTTTACCATGTATAATGCTCAATAAAACAGGCACACTGGGGCTTCTTTTATTTATTTCTGCAATCAATTCAACATTATTTCTTCTTGTCCTCACCATTATTCCCATCCTCAGCCACATCCTTCTCTCTCTCTTTTTATAATACTCTCCTCCCCTTTTGGAGATAAAGGAAGACATGAAAGGGAGAGGAGGAGGAAGAGGAGGAGGAAGAGGAGGAGGAAGGGGGAGTGGATCTCGTAAAAGTTCATACACATTTTTGAACCCACTTAATTAACAACGTTGCATCTTTTCTATAGATCAGACAAAAACATAAAAGTCAAGAGTAAGTTAAAATGTTGCTCGTTTTACAGACATTTCCAGAAGCACTAGCTCTACATGAACTACAACATATACAGTACAAGCAGACTAAAATTATCAAGCAGCAGTAGAAGATCATAACCATAATTAATCAACCAATAAGAAAGTAACCCAATGCAGTACAAGGTGGTTTATCAGCAAAATCAAAACCTACAGTACTCAAACTTTAGCAAAGGGAATGAATATTTGAGTTTGAGAATGAGAGAATGGTGGGACCCTATGTGCATTCTCTACATGTCTACAACCAAACAGATTTTGCAGAAACCCACCAAGAAAGCAATTTCTGCCCTGTTTGGCCAATCGCTGATCAGAGACACTTGCCAGCCAATTGGTTTTTTTTTTTCTTTTGCTCTCCAGAAAATGAGAATTTGAGCCAGCCTCCTCGGGTCTGAATCTAAAGCACATACTGTTTTCATAAAAAAATAAAAGAGAATAAACTACTGATATTTCTCCATATTTATGTGCAAAACAGGGTGACAAAACCTCATGGCTTTCCATGGTTTTGGCAGGACAGTCTTTGCCTAATCATGCCAGCATCAGAGGTTGTATTCAGCAGGTTCAGACCAGTTCTGGAGAACCGGTAGCAGAAATTTTGAGTACTTCGGAGAACCGGTAAATATCACCTCTGGCTGACCCCTCCCCATCTATTCTCTGCCTCCCGAGTCCCATCTGATTGGGAGGAAATGGGGATTTTGCAGTAACCTTCCCCTAGATTGGGGTAGGAATGGAGATTTTACAGTATCCTTCCCCTGTCATGCCCACCAAGCCATGCCCACCAAGCCATGCCCACAGAACTGGTAGTAAAAAAAAATGAATCCTACCACTGCATGATACTGCAATGTAATTCCAGAATCTTGGAGATGATAGAAGTAAAAAAAAAGAACCCCCCCCCCCCATGAGAGCAAAAGGTTTCCTTGGTGATGTGTGACATTTCTGAAGAAGTATTTGCTTGAAGTTATTGTCCATGTCCATAAAAACTATGGGCATGGCACAGAGATATTTCAAAATGGTCTACCTTTGCAAGGACCAGTTAAGATTTCATGAGATCAATGAAGAGTAGCAGGAAGGTCATATTGTTCCACTTCCAGGACTGGAGTGGATTTAGCTTCTTGTCTTAAATTATATCACCATCTCTAACTATATAGATTTTTAGCCTTAGCTAAGCTGTTAGCTGTTGAAACAGCTAGAAAGTAAACTGTTATCTCTTATTTAGAATTTACAACAATAAATCCAGTGCCATTTACACACTTGCTAAATTTTCTCATTTAAAAATCTATACTTCAAAATGCATTCATTTAATCAATTTTTAAATCTCTTACAATAAGAATGAACTAATGTTAAATAAAGTATATGAAAGGGATTCTGAGATTTAAACTTTACTAAAAAAAACACTTTAATAAATACACACATACAGTACACAATTAAAAAGTAGCTCATTGGCAATAATCTTTCTCCAAAATTATTTGTCAAGTATTGTGAAACATAAAAAATGTTGTGTATTGCTATTTACTGTCATGGCAATGGATTGATATAATTCCCAGAAATGTAAAATTGCAGAAAAAATCTATGCTATTTGCATGAACTACAATGTGTTTCAATTGTACAAAAGAGGCATCAGCCCTTGCTGTTTAAACAGTTTCAATAAAATTCTGAAAATTATTTCACAGTTGATATTTGGAATTTTCTGTCATCTAATGAAAATAAACATAAATCTTGTAATGTGTTGATTTTTTCAAAAGCACTATAGAAATCAGAGATACCGGTATATAGAGATATATTTGTTGTTTTAACATTTGGAACTGTTTGACACCCTTAATATGTCCAATATCCTATTTTATTTATTATTTTAGCCACTTAAATGGTGGTGTGCCACTTCATCCATATTCATATGATACAGCAACTAAAAAGGACAGGTACAGACTCCAACAGATAGTTAGAATTTCAGAAAAAACATTGCCTTCCATAGAATACCTGTATATTTCATGGGTCCGAAGGAGGGCTGAGAAAATATCTACAGACCTCTCACATCCTGGACATAAACTGTTTCAATTCCTCTCCTCAGGATGCCGCTACAGGGCATTGCATGCCAAAACAACTCGACACAGTTGTTTCCCTTGGGTCATCACAGCTGAACACCTAATCCTCACAGTATTGTTTTATATCTAAGTATATTTACCCATGTTGTATGGCTGTAGTATTATTTTTATCCTTTTAATCTTTTCTATTACCCTTCTATTATTGTGATTATTATTACTCTGTTGCTTTGCATGTACATTGAGAGCTTCTGTACCAGGCACAAATTCCTGTCCTGTTTCATCCCATCCCGTCCCATCCCATTCCCTTCCATTGCATTCCCTTCCATTCCATTTCATTCCCCTCCATTCCGTTCCATTCCGTTCCATTCTATTCCATTCCATTCCATTCCATTCCATTCCATTCCATTCTATTCTATTCTATTCTATTCTATTCTATTCTAT
>JANHFK010008112.1:152145-162879 GCA_036250565.1 Sibynophis collaris | reverse complement strand
GGTTGTATATAGGAAGTATAGGTAGACAGCTGGACAGAGAGATTCTTTGAATGTTGGTATTGCAGAAGACTACTGAGAATGCCATTGAATAACCCCCAAAGAACCCACCCAAATGATTTATAGAAGAAATATAATTCTTACTTGAGACTCAAATGATTATACTTTGGATACGTTGTGTGAAAATATAGCTTTATGAAGAACTCTATAATGTTGGAAAAGATGGAAGAAAAGGATTGTGAATAATTTTTTCAAAAGGTTATTATTCGCAAGGTGAGTTAATTACATTGACATCATTGCAACAGTGCACCAATGGAAGACTTGAAAGACCAGATTGGGAACAAATCATCTTGAAGAAAGTAATATTATTAAGTAATATTAATTTATAAATGTAGTATGCTGTTTGACTGACAAGGATTCTGGGTGGCTCACAACAATAAAATAAATTAAAACATAACAGGTAAAGATAAAAGAAAGCAAATGGATTGAAGTGAGGGGTCTCCTTTGCGTAAGACCCAGGAGAAGAACAGGATCTTCACAGTTGCTGAGGACATGGCTGAAGAGTCAGGTCTTCATAGTTCTAAACAATAGCAAGTGGGAACCATGTTGTTCCCAAGGGCAACCTCATTCCAAAGGGTGCTGCTGCAGAGAAAAGCTATCTAAATTGTCACCAAGAGTTGATACCAACTTGATGTTACATTAATATGCCCTACTTGTGCAACACATTTGACAAGAGGTGACAGTTTAACTCCAAATGCTTTGAAGCATGAAGACATCTGGATTAATTTCAGCACAGTTTTAGATTCAAGTTAAGCATTAAAATAGCCATGCATTCTCTGATGGATATACTTTATCAGGAACTAGACTTGATGAAGGATAGGGAATATAAATAAGTTATATTACAAAGGTTGATGGACCAGTAAAACATTTAGTGATCTACATTTTTGTTTAGTTCTTAATAAGAACTGTAAACAGTTAAAGAAATATTGTGTTACTTCAAATTTTGAAAATGAAAACAGTTGCTTGATTTGCTTTTTTTTTTTTTGATAGAAGAACATAGGACTAATGATTAAAATTGCAGCGAATGTTTAACTATGTCTGAACCTTAGTCAGTAGCAATTTCAGCAAATTTGGAGTGAAACATCAGCTTGACTATTAAATATATTTTCTTCTTAGAAGTAATTGAATCTAAAATACCATTTCAGTCTTCCTCCTCCTTAAAAAAAAAGTGCAAATCTCAATTACACCCCCGGGAAAAAGGTCTAGTGTTCACACTTCATCAAAAGGAGATCAAATACTTTAAACGGTTCTTTTCAAAAGTTAATCACTTCCAGATCATCATTAACTATATTTTATTTTTGAAGCGAGGAAAATCTAGTTCTGAAAATAACAACCACATTCAAAAATTGTTGGTAAAATTGCATTCTGCACTTTGATCTAGTTATCTGATAAAATTTAAAATTACACTGGTAATGAATATGAATATTGGTTCTTTCAGGCACACATATATCCAGTTACAGAATTTGATAAGAGTTAAGCATAATTATTTGTATTCTAAGTTACAGAAACTTACTGCAATGTTGGTTATGACCAAGAATGAGTCTAAATCAAGTTGATGTTGAAAGCCAATTCATAGCAATTGAATTTCAATTCTATACTGATCGTAAGTGGGGAAAAGTAAAATATCTTTATGAATACTTATAGGATTTTACTGATAAGTAATATCATTCGTGTTCAGCATACTTGAATATCCCAAGCTGTATACTTTCTTTAGCAATGGTATGAAATCCTGCCTAGCACAGGGAGCATATCCTTTTCCCAAGAGCATCCACACGATAGGATAGGGGTTAAAAAGGTCACCATCTTGATTTTTTTTAGCCCGCCAATGCAGCTCCTGACTTCTCCTGATTAGAAGAATGACCAATTTATAATACCTTCGTGGGGTCAGCTTCAGTTGATAACCCTGCAAGCATCCTATTAGGCTCTTCCTGAATACTTACAGTTTCTCACCTAAATGAGGTCAGACAGAAGAGAATACCAACTGGAAATTTACGAAAGAGAAGGATATGGGACACCTAAGAAAAAGAGCATGTAGAAAAGAAAGAACAAGCAAATTTCTTAAAAGGATCCATCCTCATACCACCAATATCTATGATACAGTACAGGGCCACATTATTTGAAAACATAACAGTGAGAATTTGCCAAACCACCACAGGAAGAATATTTATTTGAGAAAAAAAAAGAAAAGAATGTAGACTCCAAATGAAGCCTTGAAAAAAGCACTAACAGTGTAACACATTCCTTCTGAAAATTAAAAAGTGAGAGGGGGAAAAATCGCTGATAGTTCTTATCCAAGAAATCAGCTTGGAGAGTTTGCAAATTAAAACAATACATTAATAAACACATCCCAAATGCTCTGATTTCTCCCTCCTTGCTTTAATATTCCACTGAATCAAAGCACTCAGCCTACATAAACAGCTCTATTTATTTGGGATCAATCCCATGTCCAGACCCCTCAACTTTCATTTTCTGCTATACCTTCTTCACCAACATATACACAAAACCTCAGACCTGACATATGTAATACTCATACTAGTCTCATATTAATTTTAGCGACTCAGATCTATTCCCTCTGGTTTCCTTACTGCTGAACATTTGTACCTCATATGCCTTCCCAAAATATATTTGTATAATTGTCACCATGAGAGTGTGATCAAACTTTCAGCAGATTAAGAGGTGTGATTCTCCCTTGCTATCAACTCATATCACAATTTTGGCAATAGTTCCTTTGCCCAGCATTCCATACATAGACACCAATTTAGTTATTACAATATTGGCAAACATTAGTAATAGAGAGCAGAGCCTTCACCATGTCTGGCAGAACAAACCTTCTATCTGAATATCTCGTTTGTGCTGGGTTCTATTTTTAGGTGACTTCCCTCAGCTCTGCTTAGATGCTGTGTCTTTGCAAGATCTTTCTGAGCTGCTATTTCAAACAAAGTAACTGCACAGTTCGAATAATCAGTAAGGTGACTTTCACTAGGTCAGCCGCATCTAGAGACAGCTGTGTAATGCGGTAGGATGCCTTGATATTGTGCCAGAATGCTTCTGTATCTATTTAATGCATATGTCCTATATTACTCCTGAATTGTAAAATCTTCAATATCATCATATTTCTGTGTATTAAGTTGGCATGAAGATCCATGTGAAAACTCGGACAATTTTTCTCCTTCACAAATACTAGTCAGGCTATTTTAATTTTAAGCATGTGGATTCTGAAGGGAAATCTGCTTCTAGGTTTACCCTTGACTGTCCCTGGTGACAAATAATATAAGCTCCCAAATGTGTTTTGACCTTCTTAGGCTAAAGGCCAAATCTTCAAAGCAGTGCTGCTAAAAATGTTCCAGAGGAGATAGTTTACCAGAGTGCCACAGCTCATAGCTCAGTCCTGCATGAACACCTTTGACAGTAGATGATGGCTAAACAAAAACAGAGTAAGAATATGATCTCTGTAAGAGATCTCTCCAGCCTAGCTTTTTAAGAAAGGAAATGTTCTGAAATAACTTCCCCTTTACAACAAGATTGGTTTAATCATAGTCAGTTCACAAATTCTAGCTTTGATTCAGAAAATCAGTACTGATGTTATCTTATAGAATGTAGAATAATTCTATCCATCTCAAACTAACCTGTCAACCCCCTACACATTGGGCATTCTCTTTCTATTACACTGTGACTATGTTCTGAAAACTGTGAAATAATAAAACAAAATCAGGGATCACTGCCAAATGAACTAACCCAGATATCTGATAAATTGATAATGAAGGAAGATTACATCAAGATGGGTCATAGCAAAAATAAAAATACATGGATTACTAAATAACACACACATATATATGGTGAGATTCTAGTTCTAATATATTGCTGCCGTTCAAGCAGGTATTTTAGTAAAAGAAAGAAAGAAGAAAATTAGAGTACATATTCACATTTAATTAATAAGTATGTAAAATGATTTTTAAAATTTAGACCAAAGACCAAATTTAGGGAAAGATACTAATCAAATATATTTTAACAAATAGTATGATTCCTGAAACAGCAATACTGTTATGTATTATAGTATGAATAGATTTATGAATAGAATTAGATTTATAAGGCATTATTAACTGTATTCAAAATCTAAGGAGATAAGCAAAGATTTAAGTGGCTGAAAAAGGTCTGTGTCAATGAATCAATAGAATATAAAAAAGGGGATATAATATCAACATTTTGATGCTTATTTGATATTTTTGTTTCAGAAACACAAAAATGTTGCAGGAACATGTTAATTACAATTCAGAATTTAGAATTGCTCGAATTCTAATTAATTTCTAATTTATGGATCAGGTAATTCATTCTCCAATTATTTTTAAAGACTCTCTGATCCTCCAAAACCAGAGGTGATCAATCAATATCCTGGAAATGTATGTGAGTCTTAGCATTTCCAGATTACTACTGGGCAGGAGCCACTGGGTTTAAAGAGTATATCTGGAAAGAATGCCCTAGTTCTGGAAAGACCAACATCTGGAATCAGAAATAACAGAACAGAGAGTAGTTGATAAACATTGGTTTATAAGACAAAATAGGGCATTCACAGAAGCAGAATTGGAAGAAATGCAAAGAAATCAAAGCCTTGCCATATGTAACTCACATTGTAGAGGCAAATCAGAGGGAGCTGGCAATAGAGGAAGCCAGCATACTCATTGAATCCTTCTCATTTCCAAACCAGGCATCCTTTCCTCTGCCTTTCCTCAGAAAGAACAAAACTCTCTAACTAAAAAAATAATTGAAATAAAGAAAAACTGAGCATCAATTATTCTTTACAAAACAGCACAAAACAACAGAATAAGGTTGTTTGCCTTGCGGTTTGTCACAATGTAACAGCTAGCACAAGTATTAAAAGATGCCAACAGTGGAATATCAAATATAAGCACCAGCTCAGCACCAGTTTGCAAGAAACAAACCAACCAGCCTGACTGCAGATATAACTAAATACCTGAGATGCAAGATCAACAAAGAACCAAAGCCAAACAGTACACTAATAAAATGGAAGACTCATTGCTAAGCATTTTAACAGCATATTTAAAAGAGGTGAAATCCAAGGTTTGTTAACCTCTGGTAAAACCTAACTGATAATGAAGGATGCAGCAAAAGGGGCAGCAATAGGCAACTGTAGGCCAATTACCTGCTTACAAACATCTTTTGAATTACTAACTGCAATCTTTCCACCTGAGCAGAAAGGAAATTGGAAAATAAACATCTGTTCATGTTCTATCACTTTTCTCTCAAAAACCATGTACTTCACTTCTAATGTGCAGACACTTAAGGACATGATCTATTACAAATGCTAATGAAAAAAAGTATTGTTAATAACCATGATCCTACACATAATACATTCAAATACTAACCTATATAAATATCTTAACCTGCTCTAGGTTGAATCTCCCCTTAGTGATCTTCAACCTGCTTATTTCTTGTCCATTAGTGGTCTACTAGGATGCCTAGATTCCTCTCACAGTTACTATTATTGAACTATGTACCACTTATTCTATACCTGTGCATTTGGTTTTTCTTGCCTTTGTGTAGGAATTTAACTTTTTTCACCACTGAATTGCATTTTTTTGGATAAGGCCCACTCATGATGGGTTCATGGCTAAAGAATTACAAGATTTGAATCAAAAACTTGCCACTACCAAATTTCTTTGTGCCTTCAGACCTGCTTTCTAATACTCCAAAATTTCTCTAATATGTTGCTTCTTTTAAAAGAATTGAGATTAAAATGGAGGGGACATTATTTATTAAAAAAAGATGGCAAACAAAAAAGCTTCTGATAAGTTGACTATTTGAACATGGCCTCAGTACTGGTAATAGCAGCAAAAATATTTATTGCTTATAAAATACATAGAATTTAACAATAGTTATAAAATGCAATTAAATATAACAATATCCATTTGACCACATCTGCATCCATTTAAACTACATTTGAGGTATAGTCAAATGATCAATGGAGAAAATTTGATACATGTCTAAAGGACTCATCACTTGTATATGAATGGGATACTTAAAAGAGCATCGAAAAAGCCAAGCGGTTTGAATTATACCCAGATAAAGTCTCAAAGGTGTTTTTCAAAAGGCAACTGGACTTTCTTGTTTTTTCCCCCTTGAAAGTATTTCTTTTTTCAGTTCTGACTCAAACTGACTTTCATTTACCCAAGTAAAAGTTTTCAGTCACATTTATGTTTGTTTTAATGAAGATATTATTAGTCAATGAGTCACTCTACAATTAAGCTCAATCAAGAATAGGTAAAAAATGATGCCAATGAACCTGTTCTATGGTTAACTATACATAATAATACACTAAAATGAATGTATGTAATCAAAGAATCAAAATTATATAATATAACATGAGGGAACCTTATCATAAGAGCTTGAAAAACAATTGATTTTTAATATTGTTTCTAAAAATGAAAATATGTTTTTTTTAAAATGCCAGGACCTGAGAAAAATTATACTAATCAATTTTCTTCAGCAATGGCACACATCAAAGGTAATCAGGTGTCCTGAGTTCAGCCAGTGTTGTTTCCTCTCAAATATATATATCGCAGTGAATTTGGAATGTCTAACAATAGTCCTTACAGTACATATTTGGACACTGACTTCTCTTGAGGCACTCTTACAAAGTCAAAATTAATCAAAAGAAAGGAAAGGAAATCTCAATGTTGACTTTCAGAATTCAAGCCTAGCATAAAAGCTGCTAAAATAACATTGCTGTTGGGGGACAAACCTACAAGTACACGGAAATGTGGAGTTAGGGCAGTTGCAGTAACCTTAACGCAACCCTGCCGAGCCTACCAATTGCCTACATCTGGTATGTAAACTAACCTGCTGCTCTGAGCGCCTTTGACAGAGGACCAGATGTCTTACAACTGGTAGGCAGAGGAGAGCTAAGTGCAGGGGGTATTGAAGATTGTCTACATTCAATACGCCTTTGCATGTGATTGGATTATATTAACACCTTCATGCTAGTATAACATTTCCGGCTTCTGAACCACTACCTCCCCTTAGGCCTATATTTGGGGTCCAGTATGGTTACTTCAAGTCTAATGAGGCGATATGTTTTACTCAAGTAATTATATACTTTCAAATAGTCTAGCCTTGAAAAGAATTCTTCAAGAATTCTTAAAAAGAATTCAAATAACTTCGAAGTCAAACTCTACTTTTGTTTCATTTTTTAAGATTTAGAAGGTCCATAGAACATTTCCTCTTAAATCCTCAGAATTCTCTATTTGGTCCTGCCAGTTATGGAGAGGGACTCTACAGTTTTCCATTATGGTTGAGCCTGCAACATTTCCCAGCTTTGTTCTTTTCACCCTTTCAACTATCCTCTAGATAATTCAATGCAGATTAACACAAGCAGTTTTCCTGTAAGCAGTAACACAAACCAAGATGTGTCTTTTACCTCATAAAAAATTAATTCACATCATTTAATATTAAAGAGGTTTCATTCTTACTGGCCCTGCACATACATACACACATTTCTCTCAAAAATACCAAGCATTTCTGAGTAACTTTAAAAAATATACTTTATTTTTCTGTTAAATTTCTAAAGAAACCAAAGATGTTCACATACATGTGCAGTTAAACAACATATAAACTTATTGCAGAAAATATAGGGCAGAGAAATATTCTTAAATCAAAATTCCTATATCATATATGTCCTGTATGCATAATATAAATATATTTTGTATAAAATGAATCTTTAAAAGAAATAGATAAAGAGATGAATATTTTTAATTTGCTAAAGAATATAATATGTCACTATTTAAAATGAAATAGGTAAAACAGGTAATTCTTGTATAGTGATATAGGTATATAGTGATATAGGTAAAACAGGTAATTCTTGTATAGTGATATTATGACAAAATTGAAACTATAGTTTAAGTATATAGACCAGAATGGGACAAATTATTTAAACCCAACAATTCCTGTGTGCTTGTTTTGGATCATTTATGTGAATGTATGTGAAGAACATATTCTTATGTAGTTGGGTCACTTTGAACCAGTCACTCACTCTTAGCTCAACCTACCTCACAAGGCTGTTGTTGTGGGGAAAATAGGAGGAGGAAGGAGTATTACGTATGTTTGCCATCTTGAGTTGTATAGATATTAAAAAGCCAACATAAAAATCTAAAAACAGAAAGGTAAAGCTTTCCTTCAATGAAAACTTTTTCCAAGACAACTTGGATTCAGTATGAATCCTTTGGTTCTTATTAATTTATTCAAATGAAGTATCAAATTAATTCAGAATCTGGGATAATCCTACCACTATCCTATATTGCCAATATCTTGCAATTCATACTTATAAGAGCATGTATACATTGTATCCACAGAAAAGAGGAGAACTATTAAATGTACATGATGATGTAATGACAATGCTGTAACTTACGTACTTCTAAGGATGCTATTTGCATGATAACATCAGCACATATATAACTTAATCTTATACACTGCTTCACAGTGCTTTATAGCACTCTCTAGAGGTTTCCAGAGCCAGCATATTGTCCCCAACAATCTGGGTTCTCATTTTACCACCCTCTGAAGGAGGCAAGGCTTGAGCTGCTGAGAATCCAACTGCTGGCAGTCAGCAGAATTACCCTGCAATACTGCATTCTAACCACTGTGCCACCATGGCTAATATGTCCTTATTTGAGCATTATTGTGGCTTGTTTTGGATACTGCTATTACTACTTCAATATGCATTTGATACCTATTTTGTCAATTGACTTCACTCTTTTGGCTTGTAGTTGACTGAGATGATAAATAATCAGCTCTCAGAATGTCATAGGTGCCATCATATGCTTGAGCTTTGTATTCACTAGCTCAGGAGGAGGGAAGGTTACCGACTTATTGTACCTTCCAAAGACACCATCTCAAGGTCAAAACCTGGGAATGGAATGCAATGGCTCACCAACCAGTCTGCCTTTGAAGAGACTGTTCCCAAAACAATTTATTCAAATATAATTGGGCGATAAGGGAAAGACAGCAACTGGATGGGGAAAGTTAACTAGGAAATTTTGGCATACAAACTTCAGTTCTGATTTTGCTATACTGTAATCCACTTGGCTTTTAGTAAAAATGTATACCTTTTGCTACAAATGGAGTTGAGGGTCTTTCTTAACCCTCAAAGGACCAAGCTGGGGCAGGTCTGACACAGAGATTTGTTGTGAGCAACAAAATGTCACATTGGGTACTAAGAGCTTAGATGGTGAGTTGGCCAAATTTTCTCCACATTCTCTATTCATTTTCCAAACTCAGTAACCAAGTTAATTTGGGAATCTGGCATGGTTCTGACCTTTCTGATTCACTTCCCACCCAGGCATTCTAGCATGTGACTCAATATGCTACTGTTAGCTTGAGAATTGCTAATTGTGGTGGATTCTTTCAATAGTAAGAGAATCCATTAAGCGCTGGGGGATGAGGTAGGAGGAGAAGAAGGATGAAAGGGCAATGCCTTTAATAAGAAGATCAGAGCAAAGAGGAATTCTTTTTAAAACACAGTAGCTTCCCATTAATTTTGTGGTTTCATACCAGATGTGCTCCAAATCTGTGGATTTTATTACATGTATAACATGTAATTTTTTTCAGTTTCTCTTCTGAGCTGTTCACATTATATTTTAATTTGGTTGATTACCGCTAGTGTTTACATATTTCTTTGAAACTATGCTGGAAGTTGTTACAGAACATTGTTCACAGCATTATGAAAATTTTGGAAAGGGAGCACTGCCATTCAGGCTTGTATGAATCCACTCCATCATACAGGGTTGCTGGGCCAGTGGGAAAATATTGTTACTATGGATACAGAGGTTAAATGAAATATAATTTAGCAACTAAAAAAGCCCTAGTAAAAAGAAACAAATCACCTTTCTACCACCGCCTGAGATATCAAACTCACAACGTTAAGCCAGAAATGGAAACCTTTTCAGCTAGGAGATTGACAGGCTCATAATTTTAGTAGAAAAATTTGCTGCATGATTCTCTCTCTTTCACTCTCACTCTTATGTTCTGCTTCTTCTGAGAAATTTTATGTACAAGATGATGTTTTCTCACAGATTTATTTATTTGGAAGGTTCAGTTTCAAACACAAAGGCAACCTGCTTCAAATTCTCTAACTCTACCCTCAGCACTACTTGAAATGAACTTTAAAATGGTAGTAAATGTTACTATTTTTAGGGAGGGGGAAAATTGAATGCAAGAAAGCACAGCAGTTGAGAATACACGAGAATTTTTGGAATGCCATAAAACTGCCTGGAAAATTTAGGGTTCAATTATGAAAGTTGAAGATCCATTTTTAATTTTGAGGAATGGCTTTGATAGTTGCAGAGGCAACAGATAAAAATCAGTTTAAAAAATCAGTTCCCCTATGTGCATGTGCATGTGCATTTGAAGTTGCATGATGCGGCTGTATACAAAGCCATTGAATATATGAGTATTATAGCAGTTTTGTTATATTAGTTTAATATATAAATATAATATATATCCAGGGGGAGACCCTTCTCTGTGGTGGTGCCCGCCCTCTG
The DNA here is from genome assembly GCA_036250565.1 of Sibynophis collaris. Classification (NCBI taxonomy): domain Eukaryota; kingdom Metazoa; phylum Chordata; class Lepidosauria; order Squamata; family Sibynophiidae; genus Sibynophis; species Sibynophis collaris. The sequence goes on along the minus strand of JANHFK010008112.1, from coordinate 152,272 downwards.
GAATGACCTACCCCCCGACCTTCATACAATGAATGACCTGCATCTCTTCCGCTGGGCTTTGAAAACCTATCTATTTCGTGTGGCCGGCCTAGCAGAGTTTTTAACGGTGTAGGTTTTTTTAACGGGT
>JANHFK010008112.1:126738-139899 GCA_036250565.1 Sibynophis collaris | reverse complement strand
TGTATTTTAAATTGACTTGTACGCCGCCCTGAGTCCCAATAGGGAGAAGGGCGGGATAGAAATAAAATTATTTATTAAAATTATTTATTTAGCAAGATGGATGGTGAGGGAAATTCTTTGCAATCTGTTGCCACAGCCAGAAGAAAGAAAGATGGAATGAAGCCTCAGGCTTCTCTGGAGGCAGAAGTTGGAAGGGAGAGCCTAACAGGTTAAGCAATGTAAGAGCTATTTTCTATATTAATAAAATGAATACAATTATCTCACTTGACATCTTGTTCCCATTGCGCTCAGAATTGATAAAGATTCTCACACCATGACAAAAGCCATGCTTCCTCCCATCTAAATAAATAAATAAAAATTAATAGGAAACACACAAGACTTTTGCCATCATAGGCTATCCAGATACAGGTGCTTGCTCACTGGAATTCTTATATTGTAACCATAACCACAAATCAAAGTTCTTAGATTGGATTAACTATTTCCAGTCTGGCAATGGACAATATACAGAACAGTTCTTCCAACTAGGATAATTCCATTCTGGCTAGAAATACTCATGAATAACCTGAAATTTTTCTGTATGCAAACTATATGCTATTGCACTTGCCTTTTCTAAGTTTAATAAAATCTGTAATATATTCAAAAAACTGGATTTGATATTATTGATGGTATCTTTAGGGAGATGTAATATTGCTATCAACTATGTTTATTCTAGCATCTGTTCTGGCAAATTCCACCTTTGTCATGATACTGAATAATATTTAGCTGCATAGACACAGTAAAGCAGTGGTGATTAAGAACTTCTAAACTGCTTTTTCAGATCATTTTTCCAAGGAAACAGCGGCAAACTGATGGAATTCAGAAACCGTGCCTGTTCCGTTCTTTCCCTCTGGAAGGCTGCAGTCTTGGCAAGTCCCTGATTTCAACATACTGCTTCAAATTACAATAGCTGGAAGAGCAATACCCATCTTGAATATTGCCATACTGACTTAGAGAATTGTGCCCTTGAGAAAAAGACTCACAGAAAAACTAAGAGCCCATGTTGTGACAAAAAATGAAATAGAACTGTCATCTAGCAGTTCTTCATAGTCCATCAAGTAACCTATTAAAGATATAAGAAGAGGCATAGTGTGCTTGGGCAAGAGGTTGTTAAACCACTACTCCAAGGGCAGGTCACAGCACATTGCTAAAGATTGTTAGTAAAAGATAAACCAGTTTTCTCTATGAAACCTGACACCGTTAGTTTCCTGCCTCACCTTTAATGCAATGTACTTGCAAACAGGGACACAGCTGGATAAAGTAATAATGTAAGACATTTCAAACAGCAGTTGTACTTCAGGTTCAGGGTATTTTGTATTATAAAAAAGCACTGCACTCACTCTCAACATATTATATTTTCCCTTACAGTTTGGAGAACTAAGCCTTAATCTAGTTTCAATAAAGGCATTGTGTTTATATATTAGAATTTACAACTCTCCATCTGCCCCAAAGCTCAGGCAGGCAAATAAAATCTCTTGTTAAAATTTGGATGCATTCAAATGAACCAGTTTTAGAATATAATAAATCTTCCGCTTCCAAGCCTATAGGCATTCCAGGCCAACTTGAATGAAGGCCCTCCTTTCAAAAGATGCTCAGGAGATTGGGCAGTCATTGCAATGATAATGACTGCCATTGCTCAGGATAAGCTGTTGCAAAAATCCCCCCCCCCCAGGGATCAGGACAAAGGCTAATTTGAGGCTAAATTCACAATGCATTCCTGTCTTCTCACCAACCTAATGTTTTCAGATGTATTAAGATATCAGTTCTTAGCAAACATGGCCAATGCTGCTCATGATGCCTGGAAACTATGAAAAAAATGAAAAGCAACAACTAAAGAGCATCAAGTTGTGGTAGTCTAGTAGGCATGCTGCCACTAATCAGAAGTCTGACAAATTACAGGCAAGAGAGGTTTAAATGAAACAGGCCAGGCCACTGAACGTAAGAAGAAAACAGAAATACGAATGGGCAGAAAACAAACTGAACTGGGCAGAGTGAATAAGAAGAAACAAGAATACATAGGGCAAAAGCTGTTGTTGTATATGCAAGTTGGTAATTTATAGAGCATACACAGATAACATTTAGTCCTGGTCAGCAATATATAGAATTTGCTGATCAGTGTTCCTTCCAGAAAAAAGTAAAAATATAATACAAAAGGCCTTTTGAGAGTTTAGCTCTTCATCTTCAACATTTCTTAGGGATACTGGCTCAACTCAACTTTGTTCCCAAGGGGATAATTTCATGCTGCTGTGAAGCTTCCAAGAATTCTTTCTATAGAGCCTGTCAGAAGATATTCAGAACATGATGAGACATAGGAAAAGATACCATTGCTCATGGGCATTGAATCTGAGCTGTTGACTCATAAAGCTCTGAGTCAAATTCAATACTTTGAATTATCCCCAGAAGACTATTTGTAGCTAGTGTAGATGCTATAGCACTGATGTAATATATTGCTGGAATTCCATTCCTCCAGGAGGTAGACCATCTAATTTAACTCCAACTGAAGGAGATGATAGTTTTCTAAAACTGGGAAAAAAACACAGATCATATCCTGCATTTTTAAAAACTGCAAATATAGTATATTAAAATAATCAAACTGTGTGTAAATAAAAGTATATGTCAAAAATCAAGTATTACCAATGTATGCCTGACTCAGTTGGAACTATGCCTACTCTCTGGAGCAAAATATCAACTAATTCCACAACTTTCTCATAATTTTTCATTCCAAAGAAAACTTCCTTTTATTAATCGCAAGCACCATTTCTGCTTTACCATTGCTATTACTATCTCCTATTGTCAAATATTTAATTTCATTTCTCTCTAAATACATTATTTACTAGAAATAAATTAAAAAAACAATATTTTATAAGAGCTGAATTTATTGTTCTTTAATTAGTTCTGAAAAATTGCAGGTGAGTCTGCTTAAGAACTAGGTAGGATTTTAATAGCAGTGAACATCCAGAACTCTATGGAAGGATGTGAGTTTTAAGGAAGTCCCTTAAAACACAAGATTATTAAAATCTTTGATTTAGCCTTTCTAAAGTATCAGAGTATCAGAGAAACAGATGCTTAACCTATATGAATTCTTTTAAACATGATTTTCCATATTTGGAACATGAGTTTCTATATTGTCTTAATAGAGTTGTTTCTTGTCCTATGGTTGGCTTTATATTCACCATTAAAGTAGGTATGTATTTGTAATGTTATATATAATGTCCAGAAAAGAATAACATGCAATATCCTATTGTATGAACTGTCTCTAAAATTGTAAACTCCTCTGGAGACTACATGGTTTTGTTTATCCATTTCAAATCAAACCTATTAGAATGGGTAGATTCTACAAACATGTTCTTGGTTAAAGAAGGCCTACATGAAAGTATTTTATAAGACTAGAGCATCACAAAGAAATACTAATGAAAATTCCTGTTTTCCAGGATATATGAAGCTTCCTGAGATACTCACTCTCACTGCTTGTCTACCAGGTGATAGGAAACATAAATTATTTTCAATTTATACTCTGTAGGGCCAAGTTACAGGGACTATGAACACATGATAATAATGAGGCAAAGTTGATTTCCCAGGTACCATTTCTTTGAAATATATACGATTGTTTTTGGTTCTTTTTTTGACACTCAAGTCTAGTCTGATAGATAAATGACAACATTATCAAAAGGGTTCTGATACACATCTGGGGAACAGAAAACACTTCAACAAATCCATTATGTACATCAAAGCAACATGGACTTCTTTTGTCATCAGAGCAATGGAGCACTCAGGAGAAGAGAAAGTTGTATCTGGATCAAATTAGAAGTAAAGATTTTCAAAGCCAAATTTTACACGCATGTAGTCATGATGCATAGGTATAACGTCTACCAGATGAAAATAAACTATAGATCCTACAGTGTCTACAAGAGATGATTATGTTTCTTTTGATAAGCAGGAATTTCAAGATGGGGGGAGGAATATATTTTAAAGCATCTATAAATTTGACATAGACCACTGAAGCAGATGTCTATTGTCTGGAATTTTGGTAAAAAAATATTACGAAAGAACATTTTATGTGCAATTACCATTCTGCCACCAGCTTTTCAGTTCCATTTTCTTATATTCATTCCGTAATGGAATTCAGTTAAATCATTACCAATTTGTCCTCCCATGAACTTCTTTATCAAACAATGCTTAACAAAACTTGAGTGTTTTTTTACAGAGCCACCTGAACATGAATTTGGGCAAACTCCAGGAGAGAGAGGAGAAGGTGTGCTATGGTCCAAGGGTTGTGAAGAACCAGACATGGCTTAGTGACTGAACACAACAAAGAGTTAATAGCAGTACAGTCATTTCTCATTCCTATTGTATTGGCAAGAATAAGACATCAGAACTAAGCTATATGAAAGTATTGATGAGATTTCAGATAATCATAATGCTAAAGAAGCAAGAATCTTTGCTGTCAGACAAAAGATGTCTAATAACTCTAACAAGTCCCATAAGGCAGTAGTATATTGCATATTGTATATATCTACTTGAACCCTATCACTTCCTTAATTCATGATTCAATGCCCAGATGGAAATGCATTACAGCAATCCTTGTCTATGCATCAATACAATAGGCTAGAAGCATATTCTAGATGGAATCAGTTTGGTCTTAACTGGTTTCCTAAGCATTCAGTATAGTGACTGGAGGATATTCTGCATGTGATAAAGATGTATAATGGCAGCTGAACTGGCATAACATTTGTAGTATCTGGGTGCTTCTACAATACCCACACAATAATACAACACAATAACTGAGTTGGAAGGGACCTTGGAGGTCTTCTAGTCCAACCCTCTGCTCAAGCAGGAGAACCTATACCAATCCAGTCAAAAAGGTTGTCCAATCTCTTCTTGAAAACCTCCAATGACGGAGCACCCACAACTTCTGAAGGCAACTTCTGTTCTACTCGTTAACTGTTCTAACAGTCAGGAAATTTCTCTTTACCCATCATCAGTAAATAATTCATAGGTCAGCCCTGTGGTTGGTATTATCGCAAAATAATACATGTGTTAAAGTTCTGATAATGATTGTTATATCAACTCTTCCAGAAGCCTCCCACTGAAAACTGCGGCAGTATTCACTACTGATAAAGGACTCCTTGTTTGGACATTGTCCACTAATCCACCATTTGGATTCTGCTGCCCAAGTAGACTTCCCTTTGCAGCTACTCTTATCATGCAAATGTTTATTTACCAATCAAATCAAGCTGTGTTCATTAAATAGACAAGAAAGCAATATTGACTAGGTTCCTGAGTACATACAGCATATCCACATGTTTTGGCCTGACTGAAGACTCAAGAGTTAACCCATATTATCAGTTAGCTAATCACTGTTATAGTCTTTCATATGACTGTGACTTGCACTATGTACATAATCTTCTGGAGACAGGGAAAAAATAATAATTACTGTGCAGCACTCAAATCTGCCTCTAACAGCAGAACAGTGATTTGTGAGGCACATCAAGAGCTTCTGGCAAGATCAATCTACCAAGATCCCTCTGATAGAGGAATAATGAGTTGACAAAGACCAACATTCAGTTGGGTCTAGGCCCAATAAGTTTACTGTATAGCATCATCAATATTGTCTCTCTGGAACTGACACAATCACAATGGAATCAATTACATTTTTCACAGTACTGTCACACATGATTTTTAACTTTGGTTCACAGCACTGTGGAGAACCTTGCAGATGTTGGCAGGTGATTTTGGATTTTTTGCTAACTTATGAAATATCAGTATTAAATAGGATCTGCACCATATACTTTGCAGTTCAGTTTTACTTCCTTTGGAGGAGAGAGAGAAAATGAATGTATGAGAGAAATGGTTTATTGTCATCCTCAGCCTGTTTTGATAAGTGAAAATACTATATAATATACATGGCACAGCCCCTCCATCATAGCATTGTAATCACCAACATCCTCATCATTATCATTTGGATTTCATGTTCTGATATAGTATTTATTTTCTATCTTGCCTTTATTAATTGTATAAATAATTTAAGGTGATGAACATATCTAATACTCCTTTCTCCTCCTATTTTCCCCACATTGGAAACCCTGTTAGGTGGGTTGAGATGAGAGAGAGAGTGACTGGCCCAAAATTATTCAGCTGGTTTTCATGCCTAAAGTGAGACTAGAACTCACAGTTTCCTGGTTTCTAGCCTCATGCCTTAAAACCAATCTGACTCTCTTGCATTGAGAAAACAAGAGAGAATTAAAAATTAAGAATGTTCTTTTATTAAAACCCAAAATTATTTAAATGCCTTTCCATCATTATTCAAAAGATAGAAAAACTAGATAACAATTCTTTCAACCTTCTCCTTGTGTATTTGATCTGATATCCAGGTGGGAAAAAAATCTATTGCTGATATGTTCTTTGTGGTCTATTTTGTATAGTCCACCCTTTATGCATCCTGTAGGAAAACTTCATCTGTTATGTTGTTAGTACATAGCAACATGTGGCAACAGATGGGAGCACTTGGCTGAATTTCTCTGAGCTCAGAAGCTAAACAGGGTCAGATTTGGTTAGTACATGGGTGGCAGATCTCCAAGGAATTCAGGCTAGACTGTGACAATCCTGGCAAACTTACTGCTTATTGCTGCCAAGAAAACTATGTGGATGTTTCCACAAAATAAGAGGATTTTTTTTTCAACCTGAGGGAAACTTTTCCATAATTTTTTTTGTAGCTGTATGGAAGAAAATTAAAGTGTACTTCAAATAATGGGGAACATATTTGATCATATTTCTTTGAGAAATCAATTAGTGGATTAGGAAATCTGGAAGAGGCCATGGATAGGACAGGAAAGTACAACGCTCACTGGGAAGTGTTATAGAGTAAAAGATGACACACCAACCACTGCGTGTCATAAAGCTTACTCAGAAAGACAAACCAAGCTATTAGCTATAGAGAAGTACTAAAAATCCTTCAGACTTATCTTGTCTTTATTACAGTCACTGACCAACATCTTATTATACTTTTTTTTTAATGTTATAAGCCTCAAAATAAAATACGTAAACATTTTTAGAATATTAATAGAAACAAATAAAATCTTTTGGACTACAGAACTCTGTATATTTTTTTCTTCTTAAGAGTTTTTCCCACAAATGCAAGGTCTGCTTTTTGGGGAATCTTCCAAGTGTTGATCCATGGGTTGCAACAAGAATTGGCTTACTGGCTTGTTCCCAAGACTGACATTGTGGGCTGAGAGAGGGTGACTGGCCCAAAGACTTCCAGCTAGCTTTCATGCGTAAGGTGGGGCTAGAACTGATAGGCCCCTAGTTTCTAGCCTAGTGCCTTAAGTATTTTATAAATTCAAATAGTAAAATGCTGTTTGCTCAAAAACTGGCTAAGCTATAAAACTACTTTGTGAATATAATTATCTAATAAGGCTGTGTCAGTGGTGAAATCCAATTTTTTGTACTACCGGTTCTGTGGGTGTGGCTTGGTGGGCGTGGCAGGGGAAGGATACTGCAAAATCTCCATTTCCACACCACTCCAGGTGAAGGATAATGCAAAATCTCCATTCCCACCCCACTCCAAGGGAAGGAGATTGCAAAATCTCCATTCCCTCCTCACTCCAGGGGAAGGATACTGCAAAATCTCCTTTCCCTCCCCACTCCAAGGGAAGGAGATTGCAAAATCTCCATTCCCTCCCCACTCCAAGGGAAGGATACTGCAAAATCCTCATTCTCTCCCCACTCCAAGGGAAGGAGATTGCAAAATCTCCATTCTCTCCCCACTCCAAGGGAAGGATACTGCAAAATCCTCATTCTCTCCCCACTCCTGGGGGAAGGATATTGCAAAATCACCATTCACTCCCCACTCTGGGGCCAGCCAGAGGTGGTATTTGCAGGATCTCCAAACTACTCAAAATTTCTGCTACCGGTTCTCCGAACTGCTCAAAATTTCGGTTACCGGTTCTCCAGAACTTGTCAGAACCTGCTGGATTTCACCCCTGGGCTGTGTGGATTTTTAAGATGGCCAAGATCGAAGCAAGCACTTCAAAGTTCTTTGAAACATATAGAGAAGCAATGTGCCACTTTAAAGAATAGAGTGACTTAAGCTGATTTGCTAAAAAAGAGTGGCTTCCACAGATTCACAATACATAAACAGAAGGAAAAGCAACTATTATTCCTGCCTCAATCTTTCTCAAGGCAAAACAGTGTGCCTCAATGAGGCTTGTTGCCATGTTAAGGTACCTCTGAGCAACCACATACCTAATCAAGGAGTATCTGACCACTCCACCCAGACCTAGTATACCGGTATTAAACAGAATAATTCACTAAGTTTAATGGGGATGAGTTCAGGCAGAATCATACTACCAATGATATGCAGTAGTATTAGAGATAATTATCTTCCTTTATTCTGCAAATTGCTTAATTTTCCCTAAAAGAAATAGCAATAATTATCAATGAAAAGGGTTGAATTAATGTATTCAGAAGTATTATTCTTATTTTTATATATCACAAACATCACACTAAGCACAAGGAATTAGACTTGCGTTCCCCAACAAAATATTCATAGTATTACATCTTTGATTTGGTCACTAAGAATCATCTCATTTTTCAAACGCTGCTACCTCAGTTACCATTTGATAAAAAAGACCATTATATGGATTTGTAACTGACTGAGAAACTGTACTGAATGAGTAGTCCTTAATGGTATTACATCTACATGAAAGGAAGGAAACAGTGGGGTACTGTAAGGTTCTGGGTTAGACTGAGTACTCTTCAATATCTTCATAAATGACTTAGATGAGGGAATAAAAGGGTAAGTTATCAAATTTCCATATGACACTAAGCTGGCAGAAATAGCCAACACCCCAGCTCTCAGGATCCAAAAAATCTGAACAGACTTGAACAATGGGCCCTATCCAACAACATGAAATTTAATGTGGAGAAAAGCAAGGTTTAACACCTAGGCAGAGAAAACCAAAAGTACAAATACAGATTAGGCGAAACCTGGCTCAAAAACAGTAACTGTGAGAGGGACCTTGGAGTCCTTGTGGAAGATAACTTAACATGAGCCAGCAGTGTACAGCTGCATCCCAAAAAAGCTAATAAAATCCTTGGTTGTACACACAGAGGCATAGACCAAAAAGCAAAATCACATGAAGTATTAATACCACTTTATAAAGCCTTAGTAAGACCACACCTGGAATACTTCATCCAGTTTTGGTCACCACATTACAAAAAAGATTTGAGACTTTGGAAAAAGTGCAAAGAACAGCAACTAAGATAATTAAGGGCCTGGAGACAAAAACATATGAAGAACAGTTGCAAGAATTGGGTATGGCCAGTCTAAACAAAAGAAGGACTAGGGGTGACATAATAGCAATATTCCAGAATTTGAGGAGCTGTCACAAAGAAGGGGTCAACTTATTTTCCAAAGCACCTGAAGGCAAGATAAGAAACAATGGATAAAAACTAATCAAGGAAAGAAACAATTTGGAATTAAAGAGAAACTTCTTAACAGCGAGGACAATTAACCAGTGAAACAGCTCATCTTCAGAAGTTGTAGATGCTTCATCATTGGAGATTTTAAACACCTATCTGAAATGGTATAGGGTCTCTTGCTTGAGCAGGGACTTGGACTAGAAGGCCTCCAAGGATCCTTCCAACTCTATTCTGATTGATTGATTGATTGATTGATTGATTGATTGATTGATTGATTGATTGAGATATCCTCAGGCAGATTATCAGAGCAGTGGTGTTAATCATGGAAGACCTTCCTTCTTCTTTCATGACTTTATGAGCACTGCTGGCATTGAGACCCTTTAGAAGCTGGCATCAACCATTTGAAATGCATGTAAAAACATGATGTCCTTGCTAAACTAATGTAGGATAACAGGAAGAAATTGGTGTGGTGCGGAAAGTCATATCAAAACCATAATCAGGCTTTAACATTGTAAACTATGTGTTGGCTATAGATTTGTTTATAACTTCTTTTGTACTGTGTGCTAAAGTGAATTATTTCCTAATCTCCTGCTGAAAAATCACTGTGTTTTTATTTGAAGTCTTCTGGCTATAGCCTGATTGGGTTTGTATTGGAATCTGCCCAAAGCATAGGAGTTCTGCTTTAAATGTCTTGGCACAAGTTAAATAAACTCAGATTATAGATCTTCAAATATAAACAGAGATCAGGATCATTTTTATAGCATGTCTCTCAGTACAGGTAAGCATTTTCAATGTCACTAGCCAGCTTGTAAAGAAAAACAACAACTTTTCTGCTAAAACAAAGAAACCAGTGAAATGAATATAGATGGAATATTCATTAAAAGTTCAACTTTTTCTGAATGTAAATCTTTTTAAGACATAAAAGTTAAAGAAAAAAACAGATCATACTTAAAAAATAATATTGCTTTATTTGTCACAAAAGAGCAGTTAAGTTAGTTTAATGTGATAACAATGATAGATACCGTATCACATTCCTGCACAGTGACTGGTAAATATCCATTTGGGTCATAGCAAAAAAGATAACATGTCAGGATACAATGAATATGCCTTGCAACATTTGGCTCCATATATTTGAACGCTGATTGCTAAGATTATGTCCTTAAAATTATATCTTTTTTCTGGCCTGGATGAACTCAGAAGAAATGGTGGTGGAGCATAAAAAAAGAATTATTTTCAGCACAAACTCTTTGTGCACAGATAATTCCATTCAGCTAAAAGACTGAATTCACGAACAGCCCATCGTCCTCATCTTTATCTTCATCCTCAGCTTATATTTTTTTTAATTTCTAGTGAAGAAACTGTAACAAAGCCACTGTCCCCCAATACTGCTAGAGTGGCTATGATGCTTAGTTAGATGAAGTTCTAAATCAAGCAGAGCCTACTTAACAACAATGGGCAGTACATCTCCCCCCCCTCCAATACACACACTGGGCTTAAGTTCACAAGAGACTTTTCCAATCGACAACAGTTATCACACTCAATCTATGGAGTGCCCAACCATCTGGATGGCACTAGAGTGGACAACCTAGTTTGGAAATAGCATCTCCCAAAACAACATTTCAACGTGCTATAAGCTAAACGTAATCATATGCTTCTTTTTGGACATGAACCACTATCAAAATATGTTCTGCTCCTTAAGAGTTAATTCAAGACTGCGCCAAGATTATGGAACAATGTTAAATCATGAACAGAATGAATACAGTGCTATTAAATTGAATATATTTGCAAATCAACTTATAGTAATTAAATTGCAGTCAATATAAAGCACAGAAACAAAAACCTGATAAAACAGACACAATAAAGCAGTCATCTAAACTATGACTTTTAAAAAGAGGCCCTGTTTCTTTCTTACAAAAATTGCTCTACTAGTGATGGTAGGATTCTAATCTGAATTACCTTTCTCTCATAACATATTGGCTTGAGAAAGGTAAAATCTGTATTATGGCAGAAAGGACAAAGAAATAAAAATCAAAAACAGAATCTAAGATTCATTATAACCACAAGAGTAGCATATCTCAATAAATGAGATTCTATTGTATCTTCCAACTAATACTTCAGAAGGCAAAAGGATAAAATGACTTTAGAGGGTGCTGGTTAACAAGACTAAATAAGTAACATGTGGATATAGATGGTTTTTGTGTTGGAACCTACTGGTGTTGATTGTGTGCAGAACTCAAGTCTATCTGTCTCGCATTGTCAAAAATTCAGCTGCAGCCATCTTTTCTGGAGCAGCAGAAAAAAGAAAGACAAAGATCACATTAAAGATTGGCTAAAAGTTATGTTTTCCACTTTAATACAAAGTTGTCAACGAAACTAATGTGGTCAATGTTTATTATTATTATTGTGGTGGTGGTGGTTATTATTGTTATTATTTTTGTTGTTATAAACTTTTATTTATTAAACATGAAACTCAGTCAACTGAACATTTTAAAAAGTATCACAAATATGTTGTTGTTGTTGTTGTTGTTGTTGTTGTTGTTGTTAACCCATTTTTAATGTTTGTAAGCTACCCAAAGACTCTTCTAGATGAGATTGATGGCACACAATCAAATAAATAAATGAATAAATAAAATTATATCAAACTGTGTTCTAATCTGGAAAATATATTAACTATACCTACTTTTGAGAAATATCTGACCAGCTAAATTTTGAGATACATATAACAATAATGATTTCCTTGATATATACAAGAATAATATATACTTTTAGGGATTGGAATAGATACATACAATTTCAATTTTATAATATTCTCTCTCTCTCTCTCCCTCTGATGTACACATCAATAACAGCTACATTTTGTATGATCTTATCTACCTACACAAGTAATCAAATAATTAATTGTCATAATTGTCATAAAATATCCTTTTAAAATATTCAATTATGTTAACAATTCACTTTGAAGAATAAATAACAGTATGGCAATAACAATATCACAATAGAACTCAGCAACTATATGAATTAAATGGTGAATTATAGTAATATGAGTGGCAACAATAAATTATGGTTATTTTACTGCTGTATTTGTATTCTCTTTTTATCAGAGTAAGCCACGGCGAATTGAAGCAATAGGTGGCTCTATCAATCAATCAGACAGACCCAAAGCCAGTTTGGATGCTTACATTTGAATGTCTACAATGATGCAGCTTAGTAAATCTCCCAAAGGACGACATTCTATAAAGTTAGCATCCTCTCTGAGAAGACTCCCCAATGACAGAAGATTAGGATTTTATATATTGAATGATGCATTTATAGAACAATCAATTCTACAGGCTGACCAAAACTAACTTTGTATATAGAGCCCAGTATTATTCATTACTATGCACACAGGTGAAATATAGCTGGGACGATTTTGAGTTGAGTCAACTTAAATAATAATATTAAATTTCATTTTTTTTATTTCACTATTTTTTATTTATTTATTTACAGCCACCCAATTTATATAAACATGTCTCCAGGTAATATGAATCAAATAAAAACAAAGATAAAAAGAACTACAGGTAAGAAGCCATGCAAAATAAAAATAAACAAAACCCATAACCAACATATCAGATAACATATGTCTGAAGCAGGGGTGAAATCTAAATTTTTTTGCTACCGGTTCTGTGGGCGTGGCTTGGTGGGCGTGGGCATGTGGTCATATGA
>JANHFK010008112.1:82478-93129 GCA_036250565.1 Sibynophis collaris | reverse complement strand
AAACAGGCCTTCCGGGCCCACTGTGCGACCATGTGCTAAAAGCGGGGTGAGCACGGGGAGGTCATGTGCGCATGCGTGGAGGGGCGGGGTGCATTGAATTATGGGTGTGGGCACGCACGCGCTGACCCCTCCCCTACGCTCCCCACGCTTTTGGCACGCGGTGGCAAAAAGGTTAGCCATCAATAAACTCTGCATTTTAAATGACTGAGCATCTGGGGACAATTTTTGTATCGTAGCTATTATAGTTATTCCTATTTAACATGGCAAGAGATCATTTTATTTCCACCTTGGTATAAACTAGTTAGAGAAGTACCGATAATTCTCAAGACAGCCATAACTGAAATCTGTGGATATCACATATAGCCTATTACTGTGGAAAATCTCTTCTTCTTTCTGTCTTTTAGACTTCAGTTACTTTCAGCTTCGAGCCCACTTGTATCAGGCAAGGGGAATTCTACCTGCTGATGAAAATGGCCTTTCAGATCCATTTGCAAGAGTGGTATTTTCAACACAGTGCCAATCTACAATGGTAAGAATATTTGCAGACATAGTGAATACAGTAAATACTGAAATGGCAACATTTCTCCTCTTCCCCTCCTGCCCCCCCAAGAATGTCTGTATTGCTCCTGCTCCTATCTGCTGGCCAAATATTTAAATCCTGTTTTGCAACAACATCACAGTAACTCCCTGATTTCTGACATTCTTTCACTTATGCCATTAATTGCAGCAGCATCCATGGGGATAAGGCAGAGTTGTCCAAAATGTCAAAATGGCAGCCATGACCATATGAATGAAGCCCCACTCCTTTTTTATCTGCTCTCTTGACTTTTTAAATTCTTCTACAGGTATCCCTATTCCAAAACTAAATGAATTTCTGCTCTTTCTACTTATTAATACGTCATCCTTAGTCTTCAGTTAGTCAAACTGCTGTTTTACTCCTCCTCCCATTTTTTTCCTTTTGGAGATAGGCTGAGAAATAATGACTTGTCTCCAATCACCCAGTGACTCCTACGGCCATGAACGATTTTGAACAGAGCCTGCCTGGTCTTGGTTGAACACCTGAATTGTCACAACTGTTTTATAAAGAGGCATATGGAGAAGACACGCAGGGTAGTTAATAATAAACAAAATCCACACTGCGATGGACTGGGTCTCATAAATGAAACCCGAAATCTAGCAAAGAAGCAGATTTCTGTGGCATATTGGCACTGACAAGCACTATTGCTTCACCTCCATTACCTTGCATGGTTTCTTCACACATCACTACAGCCTTTCCCAACTTGGCTGGATGAGGAAGGCTATTTTCTCATGCAACCTTTCCCTCCACCCATCTCGGCATCTCAGGAGGACAAGACACTGCAATGAAATCAAAAGCCCTTTCCTGAGCATCTTCAGGCAACTCAGAAGAGTCATCATGATAATACTGCTTTTCACCACTCTGGGATTGAAAAGTGCTCTTGAGTCTTTAAGGAGAGAAGTCAGCTGTTCATGAGTGTTGGCATTGTTAAAATGCCAATACTTTTCTGATAGAGGAAGGAGTATGCAAATTGAGACTCCTTGTTGACTTGATAATCATTAGTTGGACAAGACCCATCACATGAAAAATAGGTATTGGTTTTGTAACAACCATAACAAATATTAAATATACATAGAATAAATAAATCCCAGCTCTGAATCAGCTCCCAAGAATCACTTCCCAAGAATCACTTCCCAGAACCACTCTCTTCCTACTGTGAGTAAGGGGAAAAAAATGTAATTAAAAAGTGGATGGATCATGTTTGCTTACAGATAGAGATTCTTTAGTTCTGTAAGTTGTAACTTGACCCATTTCTGTTCTTGTGGACAGAAATGCTCACATCCAGCAATTTTATGATAATGCTAAAGCCTATCTCGTCCAGAGATAATAACAAAAGTATCATTCTGTTTAGTAAAATAAACTATTTGTTACATGTAATATTTAATTATCATGCTTTCATTTTTATATACTATTCTCTCTCCCCAAAGAGTTCATTTGTTTGAATTCGTGTATGCTCTTCAAAGCTAAGCTTACACACCTCTTCAAATCAATCTTGTGCATCTATTACACACTTTCTTGGATCAGGAAGCATTCACACTGAGATAGAGATGGTTCTAACTCTACAAAGTATAGGAGGAACAAAGATGCTCTTTGGATGGAGATGTGCAACTAAAGCTGTTGTGTTTTTCAGGTACCACCTAATGTAGCCTTGGCAGCACTTTAGTTCCTGGAGTATGAAGTTCAAAACTATCCATTTAGCTAAAAGGCCTGAAACATACTGTAAATACATTGGAAGTTCAGCAATCAGAACCTTGAAATAATTGATACAAAAAAGTGGCCTTTCAATCATCTATTCCTCCTGCACTTACAGTATATGTACAGGAGAACATATGTGATGGAATGTTCTTAAAGTAGAGTGTCTGCAGAATACATTGGCATGTATCGTATGAGCAGCAATTGTGTTTGGAGTCCATGGTACCCCACAGATTTAGTTTCATGTCTGCTTTTGAACTTTCTTTCACTAGTATCACATTTCCAAACACTCCATGGACCTAGCTAAAAAAATCCCAAAGAACTAGAAGGGTTTGAGCTAGGTAATTACATCTCCAGATATTAATCACTGGTAATGTTTTAATTAAGAGTAAAAGCCATGGAAAGGAAAAGCAATTGATATTGGGTAAGATTCAGGATTTCCAACAGTAAAAGTCCACTCATGGGACATCCTGTAAATATTACATTATATAAACTGTAACTTTCACAGATTCCAAGTTATTAATTTCTAGGGATTTTGTTAGGCTATAATCTGTTCTTCTATCTACCTTACACATTTCATAACATTCTTTGAACAGAATTGGGGTGGAAGAAACTCCACTACATAAAGTATTGGCCTCTATCAGCAAAATTCAGAGAATTAAATGCCCATTAAGCTTTTGAGAATTTTTAATCCTATTAATGCCATTTCTTTTCAGATCTCAGTTTTGGCATTTCATTTAAACAGAGATAACAACCTTTTTCTCTAGGAATGTTTTATCAAAGTGTAAGAGAGTTCATTTAGGAAGATTTGCTGTCTGCTGAAGTCCTATTTCCACATCAGAGGAAGACACAAAGTGCCACTCTCAGCTGTGTGAATTTGGCCAGGATCCAAGGCAGCTAAGGCTGACTTAGATCTCTGTGGGTGGTGACCATTATGCATTTGGGAAAAGCTGTTCAAACCTGGCAGGAGAACTCGCTGCAACATAGAGAAGGGTAGAGTACAGCTACCACAGTCATCTAGTGTCATCAGCCTTCCCTGCTGTGGGTTAGTATATCAAAATTGGACTCTAAGAAGAAATTGCTGTGCATGAGGATATCAAACAAAGCAAATTGGCGGTAATAGGTTGCTGTTAACATCAGAGAAACCACAGAAAGTACAGGCAAGAAGACGGGATTATGAAGGACTTCCACTGAGAACAAGCATTTGGTTAAACAACGATACAGTGCCTTCTCTCGCTCGCTCGCTCTCTCCCTCTCTCTCTCTTTTTGCCTCTGCCTCTGCCTCTCTGCCTCTCTCCTTCTCTCTCCCCCTCCAAACACCCAGCCAAAGGATTTGGCCTTTAGAAGAATAAAGAATCATGAGTATTTTGATGAACAATGAAAAGCTTGTAGCAGCAAAGAACCACACAAGTTTTGAAACTGTAGTAAAATATTTGCCCTTCTTTAAAGGGCAAAATACAATTTCAAACAATAGAAAACAAACTAAATATTTAAATTCAAAGGATGCCTGAAGTCATCTTCTAATTGCCAGCAGCAATTTGTTACAAATCTTAAGCAAATCTTAAACTCAACTTGCATCAAGTTTACGGTTCTTGGTCCTACCTGAATTGATTAGATCTATATAAAAATTCATTACCAGGTGCCCCAACTCTCCAAAACAGTGATGTTGGTCACATATGACAATTTTTGCCTTCTAAGAAGCAAAGCCCTAAACAATAGAGACCTTTGTAAAATTGTCAGCCATAGCAATATATAAACTTGTTTTACAAAAAAAAGAGATGATTACATAGTTACTTAAGCAATTTTAAAGGCACAAATATAAGACCATTTCCCATCTGATAATTATTTCAAGGTGCCCCCTTTCTAAAAATAATAATAGCATAGCTTTGTAAAGAACTGAATTGGTAAAGATGGGGCAGAAAGTCTTCATACTTAGATGGAACTAGTGAAGAGTCTCCACAGACACTGAAGCATAGAGCAGAACAATCAGAATTAATTCTGACTCGCATAGAACATACAATAATAGGGTTGGAAGTGACCTTGGAAGCTTTCTAGTCCAATCTCCTGCTCAAGCAGCACACCTTACACCTGGATAGATGGCTGTCCAGTTTCTTCTTGAAACTCTTCGGTGATGGAACACCCACAGCTTCCAAGTTAGGCCCTTCCACTGTTCTCGCTGTCAGGAAATTTGTTCTTAATTCTAGGTCAAATCTCTCTTTAATGATCTTCCACTCATTGCTTCTTGTCCTGCCCTCTGGTGCTTTGGAGAATAAGTTGACCACCTCATCTCTGTGATAGCCTCTCAAGTACTGGAAGATTGCTATCCACTTCTAGCCACAGGAAACAAACTGGATATTTAAATTCAAAGAAGTCATATTTTAATTACCGGCAGTAAAGAAAGGTGGCCAAGGACAGACACCATTGTTACAAAACTTATGCAAATCTTAAACTCAAATTAATTCTCCTACACCCCTATTTCTTCTCATTGTTAAATTCTCATTCTCATTAATAGACATACCTAGTTCTCTCAATTGTTCCACAATTGTTCCAGACACCTTTGTGGTTCTTCTCTTTTCCTTTGTTGCTCTTCTTCTTCTTCTTCCAGTTGAATAAAGAGGCTATAATACTGACAATTGACAAAAATAAAGCAGATTACCACACTGTAATAACTTTAAAAGTGGCAATGACAAGGCAAGGTCAGTATTTTTATTATGTCAATATACAAAAATAGTCTAACAAGTAGCACAGAAAACTAGAGAGGATAAGTGAACATCAAAACTGATCCAGAACACGGCATATTGAAAATGAATTGCTGTCATGACTTCAACTGTAAAATTAAACTTAACTGCTACCCAGTCAGTCTCAAGTGAAGCCACTAGCAAAATTCTCATGGCACGTAAGAACTGGTGTCATTTAGGAGCATGTGAACTATTGGGAAAGGAGATTTCATCTTTGGTTAGGTTGAAGAGCACCCCGGAAGTTGTCAAATTAATATATAATAGGTCACTAGAATAGAATGGAAAAGATATTGTTAAAGAATTTGATGAGGTGTTTAATGAGCTTGGATACATTATAGATATAATACATCATGTAATATAGATTCAAATATGCTGGCAAAAATGCATGTGCCATGTAAGCCTCATTAGCAGTCAGAGAAAAAAAAGGACAGGTTGAAATCAAGTAAAAGCTAAAATTATATGTCGCTGAAAAATCTCCACTCTCCAAGTTTATTTCTTTAATCATTTTTGGGGAGGAACAATAATATTTAATTAATGCCTTCAACTCTTGAGTGTCAAGTAAGAAAAGTATGGAACGTTCTTTCTCACCATAAAGGAAAGTTTCAGGTTCTGTCACCCATATGGATGAAAATACTACTGTTCCAGTATTGATGAATAGGAAGGTGCTGCTATACATTGCATTTATCTCATTTAAGGTATTTCAACCTACCATTTCATATGCTAGCACTTAGCAATAGCACTTAGACTTATATACTGCTTCACAGTGCTTTTACAGCTTTCTCTAAGCAGTTTGTAGATTCACTTATTGCCCCCAACAAGCTGGCTCCTCATTTTACCCACCTCAGAAGGATGGAAGTCAACCTTGAGCCAGTGAGATTCAAACTGCCAAACTGCTAGCAGCCGGCAGTCAGCAGAAGTAGTCTGCAGTACTGCATTCTAACCACTGCACCACCACAGCTCATACATGCAAAAGGTAAATGTTCTGATGTTGTCTTCAAAATCACTTTAGGTAATGTTATATTATATTGTTCTTAAATAGCAACCAATTTAAGTCAAATATGAAAGCTATGGAAAAAGACAACATTATACCATAAGGGTGGCATAGACCTGCCCTATTTAGTAGCTATGCTTTTCTGAAAAGTATAGAAGACATTCCACCACAAAACAATACCATAATCTAAACTAGGATTTAAGGAGAAGTTAATTCCATATAGTAAGGCCCAACATCTGAAAATCTAATCACCAACCCATGCTGAAATCCAGAAGCAGATATCAATCAAAAGAGTGACTGCAGAAGCACACACTATGCATGTACATAGGAGATGATACTGTCTAAAAATCAATTGTATGGATAATGTGTTCCACATAACAAGCCACAGGTAGCAGCTAGGGGTTACAGCCTCTCACTCTACTTTCTGTCCTAGGGCTCCACCCAGAGGAGATAAAGGGAACTATCATATTTAACTAAATATAAAAAATTGTCCTCGATGCTGTTTAACCCTACACAATTTTGATTCCTATTACTTTTGGGACCCATCTTTATAAAATAGACACCGTTCTTTTTTTTTTAATCTGTCCCAGTAGAACTTTTTCCCATCTTTACAACATGTGGTGGTAATGGAGTTGATATTTTAAAAGCTAGTTATGTCTGACAGAAGTTCCACTATGTTCACTCGGATTCATCACAATCAAAGGCAATGTCTACCAATGTTAATGTTAGTAATGTTAGTTCCATTAACTTTTAATGAAACATACTGCTGAGTAAATAGATTCAAGATGGCTATTAGGAATAATTTTACACCAAATCAGAGTTATCCTGGAACACTTCAACACACACAAAAGTTGCAGATTCCTATGAAGAAATCAGAAAGAAGTGATGTGTAATGCTGTGACATTTGTTTGGTTTTAGTTTTCTATTCAATTAAAATAAATCTCCAGCATGTGAGCACTGGCAGAAAAACATTTAGATCAGCTGAAATGTTTGTTTAGGTCTTTGCAATATTTGGAGGCATGGCAGAGAGGTAGGAGTGCTAAAAATCCTTCTGCAAAACTTAGATCCCATTGCCTTAATTCTTGCCATTTTTTGTAAAGCAATAGGAAACTGACTTTGGCATACAGAAGACGTTCAGATAATAAATTCCTCTTCCAAAAGTAATTTTGGCCTCCAAAGCTAGAATCCTCCTCTACATCAGATCTGGGGAACTATGACTCTTTTGATTGATAAAAATGCAAACCATATATCTATAATTTCAGCAGAATAACTAGTCTGTCCAAGAACTAAGTATGAATGTGAATGAAGAAAAGTGACTTGGATTCGGAGTTGCTCTTCTGCAAAGTACACTGAATTTTCCCTTTATGTGGAAATGATTTTGATCCGTTTGTTTCTCTCTGTGGTGCCTAATATCAGGCAAATGATATGTACTACTGAAATGAAGTTTTGAAGGATATAGGCTTTTAACACAGTGTGATCATACTTGTCAAACTTTATTTGGTTCAGACAGAATGTGCAGAATTAAAGCAATATTGTTCTTACACTGAGATTTCTGGAAAGCCACCATGGAACAGAAGTCCCTCAAGAGCCACACCTTGTACATTGCAAAAGAAATGGCATAATTATTCATACAAAAAGCCTATCAAACTCTTTTGGCTCTACCACAGTGGTTTGCAAACTCATACAGAAAGTACTCAGTGTGCACCTGGATGATCCCTCGTTTTGTATATTTAAAACTCTACACTCAAATAAATTCTAAGTTTATTTCACTGTGTGTTGCCCTATTCTTCTTCTTAGCCAAGAAGTGTTTTTAGTACATCCTTGGAAACATATTATGAGTGCCATTAAAATGGTGAAATGGTTTGGGGTTATCACGATCTTATATTTCTTCAGATTGTCCTAAAGGTGCTATTTCAAAAGGCACCTGGACTTGTTTTTCCTCGAGGACATTTTGCTTCTCATCCAAGAAGCTTCTTCAACTTCTTGAATGAGAAGTGAAATGTCTTCAAGCAAAAATAAAGTCCAGTTGCCTTTTGAAAAAGCACCTTTGGGACAACCATGACCTGGATGATTGAGAATCTCCATAGACATTTCTTCAGCGTACAATTATTAAGAAAACTATATCTTGATTCGTAGGCAAGGCAAATGAATAAAATCTACAATTATTTGTTTCTATTGAAACATACAATATATTAAATTACAATAATAATATCTTGTATTATTTCATTTTTATACTCCGTACCTTGACTTTCATAGCTATATTAGTCAGAAAACAAATAATGTTTTTAATAACATATATTCCATAAATATTATGAGCCATTCCTGTGGCCAAAGACTAGTAAGGCTATGGACACCCTAGTCTGAAGTGCCAAGTATGTGTAACTGGTATATTCCTCTTACCTTCCCTACATGATATTTAAATACTACTTGAACAAATTATGCTTATTTTTTATGGTTGTTGCCTATGCATCTTGGCACATTGCACCTTTATGGATCTTCCAAAGAAGATGCAATGGCCAAATATTTATGATTATTATATTTCTTTATGTTTTGTTTAGTTCATTTTTTTTTAAATTAAAAGCATAAACATTCTGTTTAAAAATCTGTTCTCTATATCCAAACGACACAGAGCAAAATGCTTTTGGCACTGTTTATACACTGTGCAAAGTGTGTGTTTGTATGTGTTGCTACAGTTGCATCCATAATATATATTAAAACTCTTTGTTTTACTACCTATAGTAAAATTATAAAATGTGCAGTCCCTGTAATTACATTGCCCTTTGCCGTCTGTCTAAAAAAAAGACTGCGTTCAAATTTTCCCCCTGTTTTATTTGCACCCTATTAACAACTGTTACTGGAGCTTTAATTATGCCCCTGTGATTGCAGAGATGCGGCTGACTTGTGTCATTTTCTCCCAGGGGATGCTTTATAATTACCAGCATCCATCGTGGCTGCCTGTAAGCTGATGCTTTTTTATTACCAGTTCAATAATCACTGCATCCTTGTGAACATCTGCTCTGCAAGCCATGCATCGGAGGTCCCTGCGCCTGTCACTCGATGCTCCCTTGCTGTGGTGACCCTTTTGCCCTCACCTTCAATTTATATCTAATTTGCTTAGCAGAAGCTCAGTCCAGATTGCCACGCAGGAATGCAATTAATGCTTTGCATTTGCAAACAAAGAAATGTTTTTTTGTGCGTGTTGCTTCCTTTTTTTTTTCTTTCCCCTTTTTGTTTTATTATCATTGTCAAGCCCCATAACTCACATTCACAGCAGGATCGATCAAATCCTGAGGAGAAGAAAAATTATTTTGTCAGGGTTTTAGACAAATAATGAAAAATATGCAGGCTTGGCTGAAAGGGAGGGGGAAGGTGGGAGTGGCTTTCGTCTGAAAATGCATAGGTTTAAATTAATACTTATGCATGCAAATTTATTTAAAACATGGCGATTCTGTACTTGTTTGCTAGCCTCCATACATGTATTAATAAAGATATTAGTTGTTACTAGTAAAAGCCATCTATTCCATTCTCCAAAAGATCTTGGGCTAAACTATTTTCTAATCAGAAAAGCTCCAAGCTGCCACAATGCCAACTCAAGGTTTTTGGTGGATTACTGTGCCTGGCTTCTGATTTTATTGATTACCATAGCATGGCCATAAAGTCATACCCTGCATCAGTATGATTTAAAATTAACAGCAGGCTGGCGATTCTCTGCTGCTATTAATTCATCCCAGGCTATCTTGCAAAAGGAAGGAAATGCTTGTTTTCCTTCCCTGTCCATGAAATTAATTTTCTCCAGCTTCATTGCTTTAGCACTTCCACGGTGGGAGAAACAAACTTCCCAAATGTTGTCTATTGTTAGGGTGGAAGGAGGCAATCATCACAGGTGTCAGAAACTGGGAGGGGGCAGTGAAATAATAAAGAAAAAGAGCTAGAACTGACTTGAAGTAACCTACAACTTTGCTGCAATGAGGAAAGCTATGTTATTATCAGTCTTTAATATTCATCTGATAGTCCAATTGGCATCTATCAACAGAATATGATAAATCATATCTTTAAGTTCCAGGTACAACCCAATCAGTGGTGAAATCCAATTTTTTTTACTACCGGTTCTGTGGGCATGGCTTGGTGAGCTTGGTGGGTGTGGCTTGGTGGGCATGGCAGAGGAAGGATACTGCAAAATCTCCATTCCCACCCCACTCCAGGGGATGGATACTGCAAAATCCCCATTCCCTCCCCATTCCTGGGGGAAGGATATTGCAAAATCTCCATTCCCACCCCACTGTGGGACCAGCCAGAGGTGGTATTTGCTGGTTCTCCGAACTACTCAAAATTTCTGTTACCGGTTCTCCAAACTACTCAAAAATTCCGCTACTGGTTCTCCAGAACCTGTCAGAACCTGCTGGATTTCACCCCTGCTTCAGACCAGAGAAGAAAGGCCATATTAGACAGAATTTGAAGGCTTGCATAGTTGTTGTTTTTTTAAAAAAACTGTGCTGATCTTCTATCATAAACATAAGGTGTACAGTATGCTTAATCAGAGTGATATTGACATTTTTATTTTTATTTATTTTATTTTTATTTGAGGACCCAGTTTGTGGGGGGCAATAAGCTGACTTTGTATAAATATACAAAAGTATGAAGGCTATTGCTTAG
>JANHFK010008112.1:7473-20889 GCA_036250565.1 Sibynophis collaris | reverse complement strand
TTTTTAGTGTTGTTGTAGCTTAGGGTAAGCATTTTAAATAGGGACAGTTTCAGTCTTAATATATTTTAAACGATTTTACTTTTTGTATTAGATGTTTTTTAATTATGACTGTGAGCCCCCTGAGTCCCGCGAGGGAGAAGGGCAGGGTATAAATTGAATAAATTTGGAATTTTGGAATTTGGATGCCACTTTATTGATTTTAATAAGATTGTAACACAATTTTTATGCCACCAACTCTTAATCCACTTACCTCTCCTTATTTTATCTAAGTAAAATCCATTCCATTTCAACTAATTCTTGTCTTCTGATGCATGCACACAAAGCATATAATTACCTAAATAGAATATAGTTTATATATAAATAGAAATTATTTATCAAGAGCCAGTTGCAAGATTTATATCAAAATCAACTCCATCAATTTCAGAAGGATTTTCTTTGGATAAACATGAACTGTTTGCATTATTCCTAAAGCAGAAAGCAACTGAAGGATGCCTTTGTCTTTTTTTTTCTTTTTAATGGGGCATCATACATATTTAAGGCTACTTACCACAATTTCATCTAAGAAGTATCGACTTTGTGTTTTGGGATAGATACCCATTACTTAAAGAAAAGAATTTACTAAAATTATGTAGAAAGATAAGATAACTACTCAGGAAAAATAAATAATGAAAAGAACATCACCCAGTTGATAGAAATAATGAAAAGAGGCCCAAGAAATGATAATTGGAGACAATGCACAAAATTATAATGCATTGTTGAGGATCTCTGTCAGGTATGTCACAAATAGAGATTATACTTCATGAACATACACATATACAACATGAGAGACAGGCCTTATATTTTGTTCCAGTCATCATCTTTTTGTCCCAGTTTTTCCATCTTTAGAGCTAGCTAGTTCCTCAAAGTAGCTTGGATGATTATTTATTTATAGACCTGCTAGTTCAGGACCCTCAATCCCATTAATCATGTTTCTGCCTTCTGCCATCTGTTGTAAATGAACAAACCAGCCTGCAAGTTTCTCAAGTATCTGCATTTGCTATTATGTAGATTAATGTAAAATGAGGAGAAAAAAATAAATCTATCGAGTGTGCTGCCTATATGCCTAATGAACCTGCCTCAAAATTCATCACTTAGCATGCAGTAAATGAAAATAAGTCTCCAGTAATGCAAGGAAAGCATCAACCTATCGTTTACTAACAACTGTATCAATTTGTTAACCTAATTAGCTGCCAAAACTGGGTTTATTAACTGACTCACAATATCGCTTGCGATCATAAAAATGAGTTTTAGAATTTTAATTCAAATACATAACCATGTCATTTTGGAATAATAATACAATAGTTGTTCTTTAAATTTTGTAACAGTGTGATTAATTTGAAGAGCTGCATTGTTACGTATGTTAAACCTCAGGTTTCATGTTTCTACAGTAGCCTTCTTAAATCCCACTTTGCCAGTGAAGAACTTTTCCTTGCAGATTAGTTCAAAGCCTCATCTAATGCAGCATTTTGCTTCCATAAGGGCTAGTTAAATGTGTCTGGAAATCTTGCAAAGGAGGACATGAGAGATAGAGACTCTGCTTGTATTTGTTCTCAGTATCTGATCATCTTGTGCCTCTTAACCTACCATCTTGTGATGATATTGTGATAGCAAATAGCTTTAGATATATTATTTGCAAATGCATCAGATTCTTAAAAAGAGCAATTAATTATGCTACATTCTGAATACCAATAGTTATGCTACATTCTGAATACCAATGCAATATGAATGGGTAACCTTGGATTAGTTCCTTTCTCTCGGCCCTAGGAAGGAGGCAATGAAAAAAAATGTTGTGAGGTAAATTGAAGGGATTTGTCAAGGGAGTTTCCGAGAACAAGACACAATTGAACAAAATAAAATAAAATGAGGAATGAGGAATGATTAATTCCAAATTATCCAATTCATAGCTAACTAGAATTTGCAACCATATCAGGTAAGTCTGAAACTTCAGCTACTCCAGTACTCCAATGAAATCTATGGCTTACTCCAATGCCATTTAGTCAATGGATTGTGGTGCCATAGCTTCACACAACTCTGTAGATGGTAAGACGATTCTTGCCATTCAAAATTTAACACCACATGATCAAATGACATGTGCCAAATCAATATGAAATGCGAATTTGAATTATCCTTCATTACTTTAGAAGTCTGAACTTTGTAGTATATACTTTAAAATGCATATGAAACATGCATGTGTATACATGTTCACACAAGGGTATGCAAAGGGCCTTTACTCATCTTTGCTATTGTGCTATTGTGCTATTTCATGAGAAAAGAGGCTCTGGTAACAATGATCCTATAGTTGTTTTTGAAAATGACATAAGACATAGTTGTTTCAAAAATTTGTAGCCTGTTTATGGTTAGGTAAAAATTGTTATTTGCACTTAAGCTCTTCAGTGACTACCATGAGGCTTCTGGATACCATTCCAAATGCTGGTTTGGATCTTTAAAGGCTCATAGATACCTGACTGGCTTACCTGGGTGTACAAAGTTACCCTATGATAAGATGGTCAGCCAATAAATTTGATAGATAAATAAATAGATAAATAAATAAAATACCTTAAGCTGTATACTTCAAGCAGATGCTTCTTAGCCAGTGCATGTGTGCATTGTTAAACCTTCCTTTCCCACTTGAGATCTGGGGGAAAGATTGTTGAATTTATTTCTCACCACTGCACTTATTCGATGAAATACCTTCTACCAAAAAGCCTGATGGCTCCATTGTTCCTGGCTTTCTGATCATAGCAATTTATAAAGGGGGTTGGAAGTGTCAAGGATTATTACTTCTGTTGTTTGTATGGAGATACTCAATCATCCAGATCAGGCTTGTCCAAAAGGTTTTATATTCTTCACCACAAAACTGAAGAAGTTTCTGGAATGAGAAGAGAAATGTTTTCAAAGAAAACACAAAGTTGCCTTTTGGAAAATACTTCTGTTATGATATCTGAATTACCATTATAATTATTTTGGTCCTTTATTGTACAACGCCATTTATTCATGTGAAAATTGATACTATATAAAAGGAATCAATAAATACAGAATGCAGAAATCCACTAACAAAGTAATAATGCACATATATGAATTATTATGGGACAGGTTTATTTTAAGCTACCTGATGAAGAAACAGGATGGGAAAAAATAAGTTTGGAGAAAAGCAAACAGAAAACTAATAGAAGGAAACACAGACAAAGTCATATGTCCTTTGTACCTAAGCTGAACTGGTTTGCTCTGATTTCTGTGGTTTTAACAAAGGACACCAGTAGGTTCCACAGAAGGTTGGTAGAACAGGACTTGTGTATTCTTAAATTGAAATATGTGAACATCCTTATAAATCACTAAAATGTTGATCAAGGTGCAAGATAGATGCCACCTCTTTGGCTCCGAATTAAAGATTCAATTGAAAGTGCTTTTCTAGATTCATGTACTGTTCTACGTCGTCGTTTAAGCATGGCTTGTTGAAAAAGCCACACCATTCAGGTTTAAAAATGATGCTATACTATAAACCAGTAGCTGAGTTCAATGACTGATTTTCATTTACAGTAGTGTTAATGATTGAAACAAAACTAATAAAATTATGATGAAGTGTAATGCATGAACTCAGCAACTCTTACCAGATTTGGAACACAAAATATGAAGAAAAAAGTAAAGATACTTTCAGTGAAATCTAGAAACCCTTTCCTCTGATTCTCCCCCTTTCATATTTGTGTTTTGCTCCCATAGTAACCAAGCTAACATCAGCATTGATAAGTAAGATTGACCTTTCTTAATTACATATAGATTGAATTGCCTCTATAGATCTTATAAGTAACAACACAGATAAATTAGAAGTTGTCTTTGACTTGAAGTTTCAAGCCAAAATATATATATATATTAAAAAACTTCACAGCCTGTTTGTGATTTCCTTGCTATAATATAAAACTGAAATAAATAGGTTAGCCAACTTTCTTCAAAAAAGGCAAATAAACAATGACATTGGAGAGACAGATTTGGAGACTAGTAAACCGTTACAGAAATAGGCATCAAATACAAACACACAGACATCACAGGACCTTTTATGCACTTCAGATTCTACTTATGTCTATCATTTTTGATAAGCAGCTTTCCTCACTAACAAGACTGTACGATGATAATGTCATTCAGTCTCTCACACACCCTTTCCTGCTATTTGTCCAGGACAGGAAGCTATGAGTTTTCTTGTCGTGTGGAGAAAGAGGAAATATCTAGCAAGCAAAAATTGATCATTGCATGCAAACAGGTCCATATCCTTTTTCCGCTTGACAACTTCCTGCTTGCCTGCTAGGAACAAATTTACTCTTCATTTTTCCGGTGTCCTGTATGTGAGCTTCTTAGAAAAAAAAAGGGAGGGGGAGGGAAGCGGACTCAGCGGTAAAGTATAACAAAAACTTGAATGACCATGCAACCATTATTATAGTAGAAGCGTGTTTAGTATATACATCAACACAGCTGAATCATTACTATATTCCCATCCAAAAATTAATATACCTTCTTTTTACTATACATTCTCCATTATTGGGAGGAATTTTGTATATAACTGACATTGATTGGCAGTGTTTTTCCAAGGTTACAGCAGGATTTTGTAAAGGCCTTATTTAAGATTATTGGAGATTGAAACATGTTGCTGCTGTAATGGTATCCTGGAATGACTTTGGGAGGCTGGGGTGAGGCTACATCCAGGGGGATGGTTGGATAAGAGGCAGCTCAGCTCAGAGCAGGACTGTGGATATAGTGAACAAATCAGAAGGGACCCTCCCTAGTTTCTTAAGATGTAAAGGCAGTGGGAGGGGGAATGTACTTTCAGAGTTACACGATTCTGTTAATATAACTTTACAATGAAGTAGATTTAGTTCATCTGGGTGTGCTTCTTGTTTGAATTACCTCGCAAGACTGACAAGTGCTGATATTCCCTGGCTAAACATTCAAATGAATTTTAATATATGTTCTGATAAAATAAAATTATGTAACCATTCTTATTCTAATCTATCTGGTTTTAGAAACAGTTGACAACCTAGCACCAATCTGGTATCACTGAAAAATAGATTTTCTATGTTACTATAAAAATATATTGTTGAGATAGGACTCCATCTCCTGTTTTAACAGCCTAATAGCCCTTTCCCAAATATCAGTATTTTTCACTGAATCTTTTCCTTGAATTTTTTTTAAGTCTTTTCACTATATTAAAATAGAACATCCAAGCCCACCATCCCAACTCACCATTTCTGTACCAGCTTTAAATAGTGCATGCATTCAGACAAAGAGTTCTTCTACCTTGATGACTATGCTCTCCAGGATATAATTTATACGTTGCAGCTATTGTACATTTTCAAACTTTCCTAAATTATTTCCTGAAATGGGAAGTAGCATTTTTCTTTACTGTACCATGCATGGAAACAGGCTTATCCCTTTTCTCTGGAAGCACAATTGGAAATGCCATTGCTGAGTCTATCATAGAATTTTGTGTCCAAAGTAGTAGCATTCCATGTAGACATGTGAACATTCCAAAGACATCTAATCTAGATGGGGATTACTCAATGTATAAAAGTATTAAAAAATGTATAAAAAAAGATCTACAGGAAATAAATTTAAGGGATAAGTAAAGCTTAGCACCAGGGGTGAAATCCCGCAGGTTCTGACAGGTTCTGGAGAACCAGTAGCGGATATTTTGAGTAGTTCGGAGAACCAGCAAATACCACCTTTGTCTGGCCCCAGAATGGGATGGGAATGGAGATTTTGCAATGTCCTTCCCCCAGGAGTGGGGAAGGAATGGGGATTTTGCGGTATCCTTCCCCTCGAGTGGGGTGGGAATGGGGATTTTGCAGTATTCTTCCCCTCAAGTGCAGTAGGAGCAGAGATTTTGCAGTATCCTTCCCCTGCCACGCCTACCAAGCCACACCACGCCCACCAAGCCATGCCCACAGAACCGATAGTAAAAAAAAATTGGATTTTACCACTGCTTAGCACCTAGATAAATACTGTATATCCTAACAGATGAGTTAAAGGCATGAGTTCTATACATGAGTCTGGGATGAAGGACAAAAAAAGTTACTTTAACAATCTCTTTAACAAAGTGTATGCAATGTTAAACAACAGGGGTCACACAGAAATCTTTAAATCTCTGTCTGTACCCCATGTATGTCTTGAGATGCTAATGAGCTAGGGTCTTTGTACGCCTACCTGCATCCTTAAGCAATATGTGACCTTATTGTTAGAATGTCATCATCCATTGCTAAAATAGTCCAAGAAGCTAATAGTCCACCTTCTTTTTTATAATAAAGCAAAAAAAACAAAACCACCTTGCAGTTCGGGTTCCTATGGTTTGTTATGTAATACTAAATCCTAGCATGTAATTGCAACTGAAAGATCAGTCAAGTTGTCCCTTTACCCTTCCTGATTTCATAGTATTTAATATAATTAGTGACTTCCTGAAACAAGACAAACCCTTTGTTTATAATCCTGATTCCGATGCTGCATGCAAAATTATATTTCTGCCAATCTGGATGCACAGTGAATTTCCCACAAAACATGAAATAACTTTCAAAGCAGAATACATAAAGTAGAGTATATGAATAAAAGAGCCTTCATCTTAGCTTACTTATCTGTTCCAAAAGCTCCACTTTTAATGTTTATTACTAATATGATCACTGGAAAAATATATTTTGTAGAAAGGAGATAAAGACTTTGGCTGATAAATGAACGGCTAAATCAAGTCATTTGGTCTTGATAAAAAATAATCATAGTTAGATGACTTTGAAGATCTCAGCTTTTAATTGTTTTAAGATCTTTCACGTGTTGCTTGTTCCTTTTGTGTTGTTTTTATCTATTATAATGTGTCATGGGTTTCAAGCAATGTGCAAGCTTCATATAAGAGATACCGGTAACACATAAGTTTCTTACTTGCACAATGCACGCACACGCACACATACACAAAAGGCACTGTGACAATCGGAAGGAATTCTACATAATATGTATTCATTAGCTGAAATCCAGTGTTGTGTTGGCAGTAGGATATTCCTTCATACTCACCTGATTTTCTCTCCCTTCAGAAACTGCTCTGGGGATTTAGAAATAGATTTTGAGGCAATAGGCTGGGCTGCAGGGAAAGGAAATCTACTTCTCCTATTTCGGGAATGGAAATTACTTTTGTTCACTGAAATTTATCTTTGGGTTCTGACAGTTGTGTAGTATAATTAAGCAAACTGCATGTGCATTCTTTACAGTGCGTTTTTTGCATGTTTAATTAGAAATAATTTCCACTGTGTTTAATGAGGCTTACTCTGAGAGAAGCAAACTTCAGCAACAAGTTTAACAAATTGATAAAACATTGCATTTTCCTTTTACACTGTATGCAGCCAACTTCTTTAAAGACTATTAATACCATCAGTTATTTAAAAATGCAGTCAGCATATTTGTTCAGTGCTAGAGATCAAAGTATACCAACTAAGATTTCATCCACTACATAAGCTTTCATCATATGGGTATTGCTAATAATTTCAGAGCTATGCATCCATCTGTATTGATTTCCATTTCTAGTTTGCATGCTCAGGAATGCTTGCATCGATTACACAAGAAAGTAAATTCTCCTAATGGAATTTTTCATTAAATATTTTAGTTTTCTTAAATAAATTCCCCGCCTCCACTCCCCAGGTCTCTCAATGGGACAAAAAAAGACAGTATACAGCATTATAGAATGAGAACACAGAGCAAAAGGCTGCACTGGTATTATTTTATTGTGATTTGTGTTTTTCTTGTGGAAGTAGATTGAATTCTACCATAAAATTTTCTTTATGAGTTTTCTTATGGAGAATATTTTGTGTGGATGTTGGTAAACCAAATGGTATTTTGCATCCACCAAAGGGCAAAATTAGCAAATGGAGAATGTGTCAGTCACACAGTTGCTTTTTATTGTTGTTGGGACAGTGAATCAAGTTGGACAAGTTCAAGCTGTCAAGTAAACCATTATTCTTGAAGGAAAGGTCACAAATCTCTTTGCACTTGTTTCCTTCTGCTCTGTGGGAATCTCCCTTGAAAACTGTGTTTACTCAGGATGGGAGGACATTGTTTTAAAGCACTTGATTCTTATTTCAAGTTAGTGCAAAGCAGTTGTGGAAAGTGGAGTTTGTTTGGCGAATGAACACAAACCCAAATACCTGCTCCAGACATTTCAGTGGGGTGGGGGGGAAGTCCTTCAAAAATGGACATTGTTAGGAAACAGGGACTAAGTATTAAATGTTTAACACTCTTTAAACATCATGGAGAAGGTTTGGTGATGAGCAACAAGGATTATCAGTCAACAGACTTGCTATAGCTCCTTCAGTTACCACAGTCTGCTGAACCTTTTCTGGGAAATTTTATTGGGGTGAAGAACACTTAGGAATCCAGAACATTTCCTAGCAAAACAGAGAAAGAGACAGCCCTCATGATTCCTAAAGAAGGAATCCTCTAGTTTCTTATAGGACCTTAGGCATATCCCAAACAATGTAGAAATAAACAGTGAAATCCCAGTACACAGATCATTGGCAAAAGATAGAAATTCCTTTCTAAAATCTAACTCAGTCTTCCTGAAAGATTCCGGTAGTTCCATCCAAGTTCATCTGGGAATTGACAATAGCGGAAAGCCTGACCTTTATAGAGGTAATCCTTGAAGTTATTTCTGTTGGGACCACAATAAAAGGGATGGGAAATTTTAACCCCTTTCTTACCATTCCCACTCTGCCTTCACAAATCTTGTTGGGATTTGCTCCATACTTTACACTGTGCAGGCCCTTAGAGGGGATTATGCTATGAATGTATTTTAACAGAGTTGGGAGGGATCTTGTAGGTCATCTAGTCCAATCCCCCTGCCCAAGAAAGAGACTCTGCACCCACGATGGCAAACCTATGGCACGCATGCCCAAAGTGGTTCGTGGAATCATGTTGCCTGGCATGCATGGCGTCACCCATTCCTCTTCTGGGTTTCTGGCACACATGTGTATGTGATGATCAGCTGGCTTTTTTGCATGCAGCAGTGCTGGAAACTAGAAGAGTTGGTCTTCCTTTTTCCTGCATGAGCATGCATGCCAGCCAGCTGATCATCGTGTGCACATGCGCACCAGAAACCCGGAAGAGTAGCTGATGCAGATGGTTAAAAAATGGGACGTAATGACGTCCTGGCGGGTGGGCGGAACCTCCTGCTGCCAAGGCTACTGGTTTGGAGAACCAGATAGAACCGGGGGGGATTTCACCACTGTGTTGACCCCCTCCTCTCTGTGACAGCTCTTTAAATATTGGACCACTGCTATCATGTCTCCCCTGATCCTTCTCTTCACTGCTATCATGTCTCCCCTGGTCCTTCTCTTCAACCAGTTCTTGTAACCATTCTTCAAATGTTTTAGCCTCCAGTCCCCTAATCATCTTTGGTTGCTCTTTTCTGCACTCTTTCTAGAGTCTCAATATGTTTTTTTTAATAGTGTGGTGACCATAACTGGATGCAGTATTCTAAAAATAAATATAGAGAACACTATATGAATTCTAGAATTAAGGCCATCAGATTTGTAGAAATGAACTTTAGAGCCTTAATAAATATAGTGCTTAATACATATGTTCTTTCAATCTGTCAAAGGGTTTGTTGTGATTTAAAAAAAAATATAAACAACTAATTGGGATTTCAATTACATGGCTACTCTGATCTCTATTGTCCACTGATAGCTGATTTAATATTAAAAACATATTCGCATTTATTATCTTGTCTTATGGAGTTTAACACGTAAAACTTCCTTCTCCAAAGGAACATTACAGTAGTAGTGATGAAGGTGGGGGTGATGATGATGATGATGATATTGTGCAAAAGCCTCTTAAATCTCAACCAAAATCTTTTGGGAGAAGGTGGTTGCAAAGAAGGAAAAGAAAGCAGCTGAAGTAGCTGCAGTGAGTAATGACAAATTGAAAAGAGGGACATAGCAGTGTGTCTAGCATTATGGGAAGGTGAGTGTGTATTGTACTACAGATGACTGGATATTGAGAGACAAACAATATTTAGAGACAAATGAGATGGCTGCTTTAAAAAAGATCCATTTTGCTAAACGTTACAGGAAGCAAAAGTCCAGTTCATGGAAAAGCTTAACTGCTCTGCAAAATCCTCACAATTTGGGTTTGCAGAAGCAGTTAAAATAGTGCTAGAAGATTTGATACCCAAATAATTATTGACTACAGAACATGTCAGATTTCATAAAAACAAAATGGACAATCCATTGTGACACATAGCTTTAAAAGTCCTCTGAACACTGCAAGTTTGGTAAAGAGCTAAGCAATTCATCAGGTGATCAGCTAGTCTATGAAGTTCTGAAAGAAATGATTAAAATGAGACTCTTAATCAAGACAAATTTAACATTTAAGAGAGAGGTTGAAATCACTGTCTCCATGGAAACTGCTGTTAAAGATACAATAGAGCTACAGTTAGGAGTGAAAGTAAATGTGAATAAGCTTCCAATACCAGGCAAACAAGGAGTAATAGGTCAAAAATGAATCGTACCATTGTTGTGGCACAGGTCCATACTTATTGGTTTAATGCATATTAAAAGAGAACCCTGCAAAAATGGAGTTAAATGGAAGATATTCAGAGAAAGATGTTCAGGAAAAGCATAGTTTACTAAAGGTAA
The DNA here is from genome assembly GCA_036250565.1 of Sibynophis collaris. Classification (NCBI taxonomy): domain Eukaryota; kingdom Metazoa; phylum Chordata; class Lepidosauria; order Squamata; family Sibynophiidae; genus Sibynophis; species Sibynophis collaris. Next base: position 10,201 of record JANHFK010008112.1, on the reverse strand, counting down.
GCAAGAAAGCAAGAAGGAATGCAAGGTGCATGCCATATGCCACAGATGAAAAATGTGATAGTGAAAATGAAATATAGGTATAACTAATCTGGGAATAAGTGGGATGTGGTGGTTCAGTGGCTAAGATACTGAGCTTGTCGGTAGTTTGGCAGTTCAGTGGTTCGAATCCCTAGTACTGCTTAACGGGGTGCGCTCCCGTTACTTGTCCCAGCTTCTGCCAACCTAGCAGGTTGAAAGCACGCAAAAAATGCAAGTAGAAAAATAGGGACCACCGTTGGTGGGAAAGTAACAGCATTCCCTGTGACTTTGGTGTTTAGTCATGCCAGCCACATAACCATCGAGACATCTTCAGACAGCATTGGCTCTTTGGCTTTGAAACAGAGATGAGCACTGCCCCCTAGAGTCGGGAACAACTAGAACAGTGATGACTAACCTTTTTCCCTTTGCGTGCCAAAAGGGGGGTGGCAACGGGGGGTCGCGCATGCGTGCCCACACCCATAAGGAGGTCGGAAACCGCTTGTTTTCCTAATTCTGGTGGAACCGGAAGTTCCATCTTTTTGACCTCCACAGGCTGCAGAGCCTTTCTAGGAGTCTGTGGAGGGCAAAAGTGGCCTTCCTGACCCCCCCGGAGGCCAGAAAATGCGTTTTCTGACTTCCGGGAGGCCAGAAAGGCCCGAAAATCACCTGAGCTGGGCCAGTGCCTGCGTGCCCACGGATATGGCTCCGGGTGCCACAGGTTCGCCATCACTGACCCAGAGAATCACAAAGGCTGTGAATCTTGCCCACCCATCAGACTAAGAATGGATTTATACTTTGCACTAAGCCCTGAAATGGTTGACTTGATCAGGGAGTTAAATAAATAAAAAGTAAACTTAAGAAACATGTTAACAGCATTTATACAGTACCACCGTCCAAAAGAACTAACTATAGTTTATGACTAAAGCAGTGGTGAGTTCCATTTAACTTCACTACTGGTTTGCAACGGGAGCATGCGCGGGGCGCTTCTGCGCATGCGCAGTGTCCGTGATGACATCCGGGCAGATGGGCGGAGCCTCCCACCGCTGCTAATACTGGTTCACACAATCTGGAACGAACTGGTAGAAACCCACCACTGGACTAAAGGTGTTTTGCTTATCAGTCAAAATGTGAATCATTCAGTAAACTAGTGTTAAGTAAACCATGATTTAGAGCTTGGATTCCAACCTTTCGGCTGGCCTGGGCTGCATTGATGGAAGAGGAATTGTCTTGGGCCACATATAAAATATATAATTTTATATTATAAAGTATTGTATGTAGAGTATTGCTGGTGGTGGGCTAGAAGCGGCCTTCGGGTGATTTAATTCATCTTTCTTCAGGTCCTCCATTATTGGCGGTGCTCCTAGTTGGAGGTTCACTCTTGATTGCCGCAACTGTCTTGCTGCTGGTTTTCCTCTGTTATAAGAAGAGGTCAGTCTCTGGCTCCTTCCTGGCCTTCCTTTATCCCTGGATCTTTTCTGAACTCATCCCCAACAGAAATCCCACTGCTGCAGTCATGGGTCCACATATCAGGTGAAGCTGGAAACCAGCAAGTCCCATTCATTTATTTATATCCCACCGTTATTATTTTTTGCAAATAACTCCAGCCAGCATGGCTGGCCTGTAAATTCTGGGAGTTGAAGTCCACAGATCTTAAAATTGCCAAAGTTGAGAAACACTGTGTTCTGACCTACTAGGCTTCCCGAGAGCATGAAGCAGACTCCTGGTCCCGACAAAAATCCCCTTTTATTAAGTCACTGTGAATTCCTCTCATTCACATCCAGCAAAGTCTTTCAAGGGAGAATTTACAGTCACAGACCTTCTCTGGCTTGGAAAGCTGCCAAGCTGATATCTTCAAAACTTGGCAAGAAGTCTCTGAGAGTCCTGAACCAATTAAGCTAACTAATTGTCTCCTGCAAACTCCCCTCCCCATTTGCTCCTCTTTATTCCCTATGGGAGGGGCCATTCACCGTCCACCTGTGGCTTTACTCCTGAGTCGACTCTTGTTCCTTAGCTGTTCCTTTCTGGCAGCTCTGCGCATGCATATTCTGGGAACAGGCTCCAGTTGTTATTCTGCCCCCCTGATGTCCAATTCCGAAGGCAGCTGACAACTGTCAGACGGCCCTGGCCCCATCTCTGCCTTTGATGCAGAGCACTCATCAGAGCCTTCTCCAGACTCCAGGACTGGCCCATGTTCCTCCCCAATCTGCTCACTGTCTGAGTCTGCCAGCAGTTCCACTGGCTGCTGGTGGGCCACAACACACTGGCAGAGAGGCGCACTAATCCACTGTGTGCTTTTCAATCCAACTGTTATTCATCCCTTCTTCTCTTTGGCAGGAAGGCACCAGCCCAGAATGATGGCAGCTTTATAAAAGGTAAAGTACCAAACAATACAGAGCATTGAAATACAATAGGAGGAGGTTTGTCCTGTTTGGGGTTACCAATAAAGGAGAATATTTGTAACTCAGGGTTGACATGAGGGGTCCTTAGTGCTCTCTGAGCTCCTGGTTTTCTTATTGACGTTTCATTACCCAAACTAGGTAACATCATCAGTGCTAGAAGGGGTGCTGTTTGCTATCAGTTTATTTTCTGATGCCTTGCCTGTCAGTATTGGTGGGCTTGGTCTAAGACAGGGGTGTCAAACTGGATTTCTTCGAGGGCCAGATCAGCATTGTAGTTCTCCTCCACGAGCCAGCCAGGGGTGGGGGTAGTG
>JANHFK010008110.1:24403-38770 GCA_036250565.1 Sibynophis collaris | reverse complement strand
CGATCTACAGAATGCTCTTAGATTCAGCCATTTTTGCTCCTAATGTTTTTACATTCATAGAGTCTTTTAACAAAGCTTTGTTTTTAAAAAAAATACTCTGCATTTTTAGCACGAGATGCTCCTTAAAATTAGGTTTGGGGCATAATACTGGAAAAAATTATATCTAGCTTGGTAGATGAAAATTACTGTATTTTTTTAAAAAAAACTTAGCAAGTGTTTAAAAATTTAAACAGTAGATGGTAAAAAGCCAGAACAACAGTCCTAGTGCAGTAGATGACCGCACATAAAGATTCGCCAATCAGATCAGCAATTTCACACTACCATAATTGCGAGAAAGACTTTAAGAGGAGCAAGTGATGAATGTATGATTAGACTTTAATGGTTTTTGTTGGGAGGAACAAAGAGAAAGAATAGGAACAAATGGCTTGTGAATTATGTTTCAGGCATGTTACAGAATTTACCATGATCGCATCTGAATAATTACAGTCACTTTATTTTGCTTAATTTCAATTTTCAGATGGGTAATGCACATTAGGCCAAGGATCCGAGCTTCTTCTCCCAATTGCAGGACTCCAAATTAGCCAAGGATTATATGGTTGTCCCAACTCTTCCGAATTGCTTACTGTGGGTGCAGTAACAGGGGAGGGTGGGGTGTTTTCACTCCCAAGGTCGATCCCTGGCAAATGGGGAGCTGGAGTGTTGAAAGGAAGGGAACTGTTCAAATTGCTGGACCAAATGGAACTGCTGAATGGAGTGGTAGTCGTAGACCACAGGCCACTTGGGTTGCCAAGGATAGACTGCATTATTTTAAAAAAACAAAAACCACAATATATTTATCATACACATCATCATAACTACCAGGTTAAAAACATGTTATTTTTTGGATTTTGATTAAAGATGTCAATATATTGAATGTTAAGATGTGGGACTCAACTGCTTACTCAACAGTTTGAACCACAGAATTGACTTGGAGAAGAAATGTAAAGGCTATTAGAAAAAACACAAATTAAGTCTGAGCGTGTAAGAAATAAACTTCCCTTGGCTATTTTTGTTATAAGAAATTGGAAAGGAAAATGGTGCCAGGCATTCAAAATCCATTATAGTCTATCGGTAAAATAGAGTTCCAGCATTTCTTTTGGAATCTATTTCCTGATCTGGCCTGTCTCAAAGGACTGACATAATTACTGAGTGCCTGACAGCTTAATTCATGTTTTGCTAATAGCTTTTGCATTTCTTCTCTAGTTATCATAAGAAATATTATAACATACAATAGAAATGAAGGAGTTTTTCTTTTTTTTTAACTGCTATCAAACCAAGATATACCTAGATACTTTTAAGTTCAAATATGCTACTGGTTAATGCAACTGTCCATAGAGGACATAGAACTGACATCAAAGATCAGATCCATACCCCGGAGTACTTCTGTATCACTAGACTGATAATCAAGATATTGCCCACTGATAGAGTTCAATGTGAGTTGGCAGTAGCCAACAATCATTAATCCTGCTCAATAAACTTAATTGCATAGCACTTCAGAATAGGTCAGGTTTCACATCAATCCCCTGTTGCTTATAATGACCCTTGCCTCTCTGGAAGTATATCAAGAACTTCCCATGCTATTTAATTTCAAAACTGTCATCTGACTCTGAATAAACATGATGTGTAAAGCCCACTAGAATTACTTATATCTACATCTATATTCAATAATCTACAAACAAGCAGATTCAAGCTCTCAAATATTCAGGTGAATTCTTGAGCAGACTCTATTGAATCTGTATTTTATCCAGTTTTTCCCTTTTTCAGTGGAGTGGAAAATAAATCTCTGTAACCTGAGAAAACCTAGACTACTTGTTTACTAAAATGAAACATGAATAACAGCAAGCAGTGTTTGTCTTGGGGGAACAATGGTGAAGGTTTATTGTTGTCTTTTTATTTTTTTACTCCATTATAACCCATCCCAAGTCTTCAAATTGGGCAGGGTATAAAAACTGTAAGATAAATGCACACATAAATGAAATAATCCAAATTTATTTTGCTCAGTACTGTATGTAAAGAACAGCAGAAACCTAAGGTTTCTCTTGAAAAACAATTCCACTATCCAAGTGTTATGAAGCAGAGTTGCAAGGTAAGAAAGATCTATATGGATGCATAGTATTATCACTAGGTCTTACTTGATGATATTCAAAATGAAGTTTTGAAGAATCTAATTTTGAGCATTCAATTTTGACTTTATCAGACATGAATGACATGGCTTGTAATTGAAAGATAAACAGGAGCTTTGTGCATATTGCACCTTATCTAGGTGGATTAACCTTAGACCCAGATTTCCAGTGTCCAGTTACATTATTCCTTTATTATCTAAGAACTTATTGGATATTACTGAACAGTCAAAAATTTAGTATTATTGAAAATAGAACTGTACTGTAGTGTATGTACTGAAAATAGAACAATTGTCCATGTCCCAGAATTGTCAAATAAATATGTCCCCAGCAGTCCAAGTTATTGAAGAAATCATCTTAAGACACTTAAAGACAGTGGTGTGAGAAATATATACTTACTGAAGTTGTGTGAGTTGGGGATCCTGAGCTTGTGGGCCAGGAAGGTACAAAATCTGTAGCTGAAGAATCCCAGATAGATGAGGGAACATTGCTAAACTCATTCCAGTTTCGCTGAGCATCCTGACCATAAACAGACTGTGACACTCCAAGTTTGCTGAAAACCTCTAAGAGAAGGCAAGAAAGGTAAGGCAGATGTAACTTCTGTTTTAAATACAAGGCCTTAATTTTGAATAAATTAACAAAACATTGGCATCCTGAAATAGAAGCCTTCACATCAAGGCTACATCTAATCAGATATTAGCTATGTAAGTGTACTGCAGATACTGTTTGAGATGACCAAATGTCTTTGCTATAATTTATACACTGCCATGGTGCAATTCAATAAAAACATCCAGAATTTTGTTTTTTTATTATTGTTTTATAAGTCAGTCTTTTGCTTCTACTTCTATTTTACTTATACAATTGTTTTTTTAAAATAGTCTTAATTACTTCAATTTTGCTAAATACTTTAACAGAGAAGGAGATTATCCTGGATTTAAAACAAACAAAAAAACAAATGAGAAACTATTTATAAACTTAAGACAAAAATACTATGAATGCTTATCTTCTCACTTTACCAATCTATGCCAAGTCTAAATAAAGATAATCCTGGAATTTCTCTATAAAGTGTCTACATGTCTCACATTTGAGTATGCATACATCTCTGAAGCAGTAGTAGGTTCCTAACCGTTCTGTCCGGTTCTTAGAACCAGTAGTAACGGCAGCCCACCCGCCCGGATGTCACCACCAATGATCTGCCCATGCGCAGAAGCGCAGAATGCAAGCACTCCCGTTGCAAACTGGTAAGGAAGATAAGTAGAACCCAGCCCTGCTCTGAAGCCATGCTGCAATAAAGGGAAGGGCTAGACTAATAAATGGTACTATTAAGAGATAGATTGGTTATAAAATGTATACAGGTAGTCCTTGTTTTGTGACTGCCTCATTTAGTGACTATTCAGTTATGAAAGGGATTAAAAAGTAACTTTGTGATCAATACTTGGATTATGACCTTCACAGGTCTGTAAAGCAAAGGAAAGCTGAAGTGAGACAATAAGGACAGTCCTGACTCCACTTAGCTACTGTTTTTTTAAACAACTGAGTTGCCACTCCTAATTTTGATTGTTAAAGATTACCTGTGTATCATTATTACATAAACTTATTTCTTAACTAACATTTGTCTCATAAACAGGAACACACAAAGGCAAACACCTGCATATTCTGTTCTCTCCTTCCAGCAGAAATAGCCATCCCCCATGCAATATAAATGGAAAATCTTAATACTTCCATTAGAATATAAATGCAAAACTTGAAAACATCAGCATTTAATATTTGTAATATTAGTCAGAATAATTAACTACCGTTTGAAGCAGTGCATAAGTATATTAGTTGATTTTTGGATTTTTTAATTCCACCTTTATTATTTTTACAAATAACTCAAGGTAGAAAACATACCTAATACACTTTCCTGCTCATATTTTTCTCACAACAACTCCTGAGAGAGTTGGGCTGAGAGAATGACTCACCTGGCTTTCATGCAGGACTAGAACTCACTGTCTCCTGGTTTCTAGCTTACTGATTTATTTTCTGAGTTATGTTCTACTCACATTACTTACCTCCAGTTAAATTAAACGAGTTTCCAAATGCTGAGAAAGAGTTCAAAGGTGTAAAATCTGGGCTGCTAGGATTGCTAAGAGGACTCCACAAACCAGAACTAAGAAAAAAGAGGGACATTTTTGTTATAAAAAATCATTTCTGTAAGATAACCCCCAAAATACAATTAAACATTTCGGAAACTCAAATTCATATTTAGTGAAAATACTAATAGAAAAATTCCTGCTCTGAGTTATTGATGCGTATATGCCATGAGAACTGCACTTTAAAAAATATATAATTTACAAAATTATTAGATGACTGAATTAAGTCACTTTTCAGAAAGGCTTTATCATTCAATACCATGTTGGATTTTTGAACCACTGTTCTAATGAAAACCTATATACATGCAATGCTATGCTAATCTGCTTGTCCTTCAGATTCAGAAAATTTAAATAAGGCAAGTTTTTAAACATAGAAAAACAGATATAAGCTTCTGAAACATATCCTAATAGATTTAGTTTTTTTTCTGTTTCAAAAAGATTACCTGTCAGAGCCATCGCTGTCCACAGCTGTGTGTGAAATGCTCATACAGCCAGAAGGCTCAGCTTTAATTGGTGAAGACTTTGCTAGGCCACTGCCACCTGAAAGTTTTAATTAGCAAATAAGATGATATTGGAATAGCAGGCTACCACAAAAATTACTTTTCCAAGTTTCTGTGTTACCTGGGCTTTTATCATAACCAGCAGCTACAGCAGCAAAAGTAGGATTTCCATTCCTGCCAGGAAGAGAAGCTGCCTTTGTCACCTTATGCTTGGCACCACTAAGCAGTTTGCTTTTCGAGTCTCTACAAAAAGTGGAAAGACACATATTATTCCTTACAATGTACTAATATTGGAATTTGTGGTGACAATTAGTATCCTGAGTAGAGAGCAAAACAATGTGAGTTGTTAATATGATTATAAAAGCTAACTATTACAAGTACAGGCAGTCCTTGTTTATTGACAGGAATTGGACTGGGAAATCTGTTGCTAAGTAACATGGGTGTAAGGCACTCTTAGTATAATGGTATTCTCATCCCAATCCATTCCTTTCATATTTGTTTTTAATTAACTGTTACTAACTCTTGTCAAATTATTTAGAAATCTGACTTGATTGCTAAGAATGTAAATATATCTCAGTCTTCTATAGAAACATTTATCTTAAGAGAATCTCTGAATAAATTATTTCAGACATTTGGAAGAAAAGACAAGTTTTCAGAACTTTCAAACACAAAGAAAAGGCATACACTAAAATGTATTTGATACAGTAAGGGTACAAAACTCTTGTTTTTAGTTTTTATCTGAACATACTTGCAGTTGTTCACAATGCTGCTATAACTATTCTGTGTGGCATAGGCCAATGATGCAGGTGGTGGAGATGGAGAGGCAGATGTTGGTGAGGTCTGTCTTTGCTTCAGAAAAGCATCTGCACTAATTGTTTGCAGAGACAACTTATAAAGGTTGTCAGAAGCTGGAATGAGAATACAATTGTTAAAGTCCCATATTCATTTTCCAAAAAAACATTTAGTAGAGCACCAAACTGAGTGTCCTTTAAGCCAGATACTATATGCTACTTAAAGTTGCATGCTATTCAAGACAAACTAGGAGGGCAGTGAAGCCCAGTACATCTAACTTGCAAAAATAGTTTCAAACTCTCACCCACCTCCCCTCTATTTTTATAATAGTTTTTCCTAGGTAGTGGTTAAAAATAACTCTTTCAATGTAACTTAGTTTCAATGTATCTTACTAAAGGACTGTGTGGACCCTTTTACATTCATTTTAAAGAAAAATCTCTGAATATTAAGATATCAAGTGCTAAGTTATTGTGTTGTGGTATTTTAAGTTTGAACATTTTCCCTATTCAGTGAAAAACTGAAATGGGTGTTGGTCTTGAACTGTATGAAAGAAGTTTCAAATTATTTCTTCCACTAACAAAAGAATGAAAGTCTGACATATATGAGCTTCAGAAATTCTGTCAAGCTCTCACTGCAGAAGAATTTACTAAAGAGACGCGGCAAGGTTTGAAAAATAGTATTTCTTGTGTAAGTAACCTTTTGTGTTAAATTAGAGAACCCTGTGACTCCTTGGATGATGGTTTCAGAGAAAAGCAGTGGGAATGGAACAACTTCCAACTTCCTGCCGGCTTCTCCATTGCCTTTCCTTGCAGGAAGTTGGCAGGAAGCATTGGAAATCACAACCATGTGACCATAGAGATACTGCAATGGTCACAACCTTGTAAACAAAATTATACTAAGTATTGTGGAAATTTCAATCGCACTGAAATAATGAGTTCCAGATTTGTATACATTCTTTATGCACCTTTTAGGCACCTTCATTCAAAAAACTGTAGCCGTATAATGCATAGTTGCTATATTAACAGATAAGCACAATGAGAATTTTAGCAGTAGATAACCTTCAGAATAGGTAGGTTTCACTTCACTTTCCCTTTATTGTTTTGTTGAAAAAAAATTAGACTGTGTCATCATAAAGTTGAACTAACACATGGTAAGAGATGTATGAAACGGAAAATATCTTTTTTTCCCCCCAAACCTGAAACAAAATTGTTTTGGAAATTTTTGCTGAATTTTATAGATTGGTTAGTCTTGCAGAAATGAAACCTGAAACATTTGGCTGTTCTCTGCTTTGAATGAAACAAAATCCAGAGGGATTCTATACTGATTTTACAAGGGGAGGAGGATAAGGCTGGGGAAGATACCTCGTCCTCTTCCACATGGTCTGTGTGTTGACCCAGCCAACCTCCGAATTTCCCAGCACCTTCCCTCTCCTCAACTATCACCACTGATGCAGGATATTAAAAGAAACCCTCAGGATTCTTTTTGGTCTAATTTTTCCAACCCATTGAGAAGAATCCTATTTTCATTTATACCAGAAGCAAAACAGCCCTTTTTTATGCAGGTCAAATCTAATACAGCACATATGTTTCAATTTGGACATAGGGCAATTAAAACAAGCTGTTCTGGGTACAAAATGTTTGCATATCCATGACTTACAGCTGCCTTCTTTGTGAATTGGTACTGAATCCCACTCTGGTGGTGGTGAATCTTTTTCTCCTTCTGAACTGCTGGTATTGCCTAATTCTTGACCAGAACCACTAGAGAAAAACTTTGCTAACGATGATGGCCTGCTATCCATCATTTTCATGCTTGTACCTACAGAGAGATAATTTTAAAAAGCTATAATTACTAAGATAGAAACTTCTTTAGCCTCACATGTAAGATCAATAAAGAATAAAAGAGAACTGAAACCCATTTCAAATTATTTCAAAAATCATTTTAGCAACATTAAACCATACCTTTCATTTTCTGGAAGTTTCTTGATTTGAATCCATTCGTGCATGTATGCGGAGCAGATAGCTTTGATGAAAAGTTTTTGTGATGTTTACTCTCAAGTGATGAACACGATGCCTCGAAGGAACTAAAGCAAAATTATAAGCACACACAAAAAAGTCTTTGTAGTAGACTGGTGAAAAAAATCTTACTTTCCTAAAATGCAGAAAAGATTATCAGCTTCTCTGATCTTCATCAATATAATATTCTTAGATTTAATTGTTGTAACAGCAGAAAAATGTCTGATTATATTTTATTTGCATAAATACTTCTGTTGGACAAAATACTGCATTAATTATAATTCTCCTTTTCTCAGGTTATATTAGAACCATGTTTCACATTTTCCAGAGCCTCCTTAGCATAGAAGATATCAAATCAACAATCACTGATACATTTGTGTAAATCATGTAACAACTAAGACCAAAGGCCACATCATTTTCCATATACTTAGTAAAGAATGTAAAATATTTAGATTATACTATGATTCTATGTAGTTACCTTGGTTTTAAATCTGTTGGAGCATCTTTCTTGTTCATTGATAATTTTTTGCTTTTCTGCTTTACATGTATTTCATTTTCCTGTTTCTCTGGTATTAACTGTTTTCCCTTTTGTTTTTCTGGTTCCTGAAAGTAGAAATGGCATGATTGAAACCTTTAAATATATTCAAGTTGTTCTAGAATAAGGTTCTAGAAAGCAGTATTTTCAATACTGAGCAAAAATCAAGAACACGAGGAGTTAGGGTATAACCCCAGACTGACAGAAGGAAAGTTCAAAAGTAATGTTAGAAAGTATTATTTCACAAAAAGAGTAGTGGAAAATTGGAACCAACTTCCAGTGGAAGTAGTGGGTCAATCATTAGTAACTGAGTTTAAACATGCTTGGATAAACACATGTCTATCATCTGACAAAACTTAAAAATAAAATAAAAATTAAGAAAATATAAAAATATTTAATTAATTAAAAAGGAAACAAAAAACAAGCTCAAAGGGCAGGCTTGATGGACTACTACCATGTTTCCCTGAAAATAAGACTTGGTCTTATATTTTTTGGGGGCTCAAAAATAAGCACTATTTCAGAGAAACACGATTTCAGGTTGATCAGCTTGGCTGGGTGCCCCACGCCCTGGCATGCACACCAGAGGCGGCAAGCACGCAGGGATTGATGGAATCCAGCAGCAGCTGCAAGCAACCAGTCAGTCCCTTAGTCGGCGCACTCTGGGACTGTGCAGCCCGCAGGTGAGTTGATTCCCGGTCCAAGCAGCAGACGGAAGCAGAGGCGCTGGAGCAGGCAGGTGATCTGGACACATCGCGTGGGCCGTGGGAAAGCAAGAGTTGGGGGGACAGCCGTGGGAGGCTCGTCTTCATGTGGTGGCACTGGTAGCAGAGGGAGGCAGAAATGTGGAGCAGAAGGCAGGTGATGTCAATGCATCGCACAGACTGCAGATAAGCCAAGAGACACAAAGAAAAGCCGCCCACAGCCGGTTGCCAGTTCTAGCCCACCGACTCTTGGCTTTTCCACAGAGCATCCAGATCGCATGCCTCCCCCTGCCTGCTGCTTGGACAGGGAATCAACTCACCTGTGCTGCACAGGCTGCAGCTGCTGTTGGACATTGTCAGCCCGCGCACTTGCTGCCTCTTGTGCTGACCATGCCCACCCCCCTTCACTGGGGCTTATTTTTGGGGTAGGGCTTTTATAAGGCACATGCTTTTAAAAACTAGGGTAGAGCTTATTTTTGGGGGGTAGGGCTTATTTTTGGGGAAACATGGTAACTCTTTTTCTGCCATCAGTTTTATATGGTTATAGGTTTCTAAATCAAAAACAATAAAATTTTAATTGGATTTCATTTTTTTTAAAGGAAAGAATAATTTTATTATACATTAATTTTTTTCTCCAAGCCCTCTCACAAAAATGACTATATACTTATTAAACATAATGTATTAATCTTACATGACTTCATTCTCTTCTTATCTAAGAAGTTGGATTAATATAATTCTACCCAACAGAAATAGCCTTTTAATCATATAATCTAGTTTTTCATTCTAAAATTAGCATTTAGAAATTTGAAGCCTGCTTATATCCGTTTTCTGAGTATTCTTCCTAAAAGCTATTTCAAACTTCAAAGACCACTTGGACAGATTTTTAACTAAATAATCACTTTTCTATAATGCTATGCCTTATAGCTATGGATTGTATGTCCAAAGAACATTTTGTATCTGTCTAAAACTCTGGATACTTACTACTGTCAATTGGCCCTAATCCCACTCTGGCAGCGGTAAATCTATTTTTCCTTCCAAACTGATGATTTTGTGAATTAATTGTGAATTAGGGCACAGGAAGAAACTTTGCTAAAGATTCAGCACAAGATCACCTCATATTTTAACACTCATATTTAAATACAGCAACAACAGATGGAAGAGGACAGCCATATCAAATAATATATCTGCTTATTTATTTCTGAAACAGATTAATATAAAACTTAAAAACTGCAGTGATGTTGATAATTTTAAAAAAAATCTACTGAAGGCATTGAATAGACAAGATTCTAGTTTTCCTATTAACATTCTGTACCTCTTTCAGAACAGCTTCTGTATCTGGGTTTGAAGTTTCTGTTGTGGTTGAAGAACTGTCATCATCTGCTAGAGCATCTCTTAATTCATCCTCTTGTTGCCTACCCTTTCCCCTGTGCTCCTTTTCTTCACGCTTCTTTGGGGGCTTAGATTTTCGCTGAAATTGTTTTCCTTTCCCTAGGATGATAAATTTTGTTTTAAAATTTATTAAACGTCACATATCAACATTCTTTATAAAACATTAAACATATATCAAACTAAAATATTAAAAGAGAAAATAATAGCTAGTGTTCTGACATGACACATTCTGATATAAACTAGTTTCTGCTTTGGATTGTTCTTATAGTGGTCATGACAAAGCAGTATTTTGCTACATTTTCTACATTTCTAAGGAATTATAACTAATAGAAAAAATGTATTCTCTTCCATGGTAATTTAGTTTGGTGGTTGAAGTGGTTTAAAAAAAATTATAGTATTAATTCAGAATGCCATACATGATACAGTAGGTAATTCAGAAGTATAGTACATATGATGATGATTCAGTGATGTCCTCCCTGCAGGAACAAATTTGGTTCTGGAAGTGAAGGTTGCTATACCTCCCTGCAGGAACTCAAACTATTAAGCCTAGGAAAACAACCTCTTTTGTGACGGGTAGAGAATTCTGTACATTAAAAAGGCCTATTCCACAGGCTGTTATACAGGTAAGAAATTCTACTCTATTCCTGTACATCTTTGTTCGTCTCAATCCAGGATATATTTCTTGAAATTTTATAAGGTCCTGAGACCCTAGTATTATCAATGGGGAAAAAACCACTGAGAATCCATTATAGGGCAAGTGTGAAGCTATACACCCACTCCCCCATGAGTCAAACTTGTTGACAAGAATTAACTGGGATAGAGATAAAATTCTGCCTGTATTTCAATCAGTAATTTTTGGGTCTCTGCTAATACATAATCAAGTTCCAGTGTCAAGCCTGCATGTGAAACATTGGTTTTAAGAGATTGGCTTGAATTGTCCTCATTTTTTTTACATCTTTACAATTACACATATGTGTATGATAAAGTATGAGACTCAGCACCTTGCTGTAAAAAGAACAATTGTAACGGGAACATAATTATTTACATGGTGGTTGGCAAATTAAATAATTGCAGTGGAGGTTTTTAATGCAGAAAATGAAATAGTTTTATCTTGCCTTTTTGTAGATTGGAGGTTAGAAAGAAATTTGCTGTTTATAGTGGCCTAAATTTGCTCAAATCCAATTGCTGTTGATTTTCTATTTATGAAGGACTTTATTGTTTTGTGAATAAGATAATAATTGTTCATTATTTCTATGATACTCTCTAGAGGATAAAACTTTTTAAGTCAAGTCCATATAACATGCTGCCTGTTAAGCAGTTTTGTTAGTCAACTGCATTAAAAAAAAATTGCTACATCAGCATTTGCCTCAGTGGTGAAATTCAGATGGCTCTCAATCTGGATCGTGTGATCCAGTAGCGCCAGCAGTGGGAGGTTCCAGCCACCTGCCCAGACGTCATCATATCCTGTTTTTGACCCTTTGCGCACATGCAGAAGATGCATGTGTGTAGGAGGTGTGCACGCTCACATTTGCGAACGGGTAGCGAAGGTAAGTGAATACCACCCCTGATTTGCCTGCTTCTAAGTTATGAGATGACAAGAACTGATGGAAAGTTCTTTGATCTGATAGATGTGATCTATCAAAATATGGTAAGCAACCATGGAAGAATCAGTCTAACCAAACTATTTCAGGAAGCCTGGGATGGATGATGACATAGTGGCCAACAGATTTGCAAGTTTGTTCACTATTATAGAGCTGACAGAATTGCAGAAATATCCGGCAAAAAGAAGGGAAAGGGTATCTGTTTTATTTTAACAACCAATGGTGTAAAAATGTCACTACACCAAAGAAAGTTTGTGATGTGGATCTAGAGACCCTATTCATTAACTGCAAACTCTTTTATGGCCCATGAGATTTCTCCTCATTTATATTGGCTGGGGTATAGCTTGCATAAGCCATGCATTGCAAACCTTAGCTGACCAAATCCTCTGGGCTGAACAGAGATATCCAGATTCCCTACTCATCATTTTAGGAGATTTTAACAGTGCTAACCTAAGCCAGGAGCTGCCAAGATACTCTCAGCATATCAACTGTCTCACTAGAGGCAAGAATATTTTATACCACTGCTACCCAACATTAAAAGATGCTTATTGCTCTCTATCAAGAGCAGTTAATGGACACTCTGATCATTGTAGGATTCACCTTGTATACATGTTTATAGACAAAGACTTAAAACCATAAAACTGATAGTTAAAACAGTGAAGTCTTGGACCAATGAGGCAATGTTAAAGCTACAGGCTTGCCTTGACTGCAAGCTGCCTCAGTAGACCTGGATGAAATCACTGATAATGTGACATCATATGTTAGTTTTTATGAGGAGTTATATGTGCAGACCAAAAGTTTATGCATATATAGTAACAATAAATCTTGGTTCACAGCTACATTGTACTAAAGAGGAAGCCTACAGGAAAGGAGACAGAATGCTGTACAATTAGGCCAGGAATATATTAACAGGGGAGATCAGGGCAGCAAAGAAAGCTACTCTGAAAAACTGAGGAATCAGCTCTCAGCAAGTGAACCAGCAAATGTGTGACTCCAACCCTTTGGGGCCCCCATCTCTGGTGATCCTAGAAAGAGAGATGTGAGGTGGAAAAGCAATAGGCCCAGAGGGAATAACTCTTTCTTGCGATAATGATTTGGGTGCTTGGCAATTAGTTTGCACTTTACAATGTCCCAGTTATGTGTTCACCATTTGTGATTCTTCCTGCTGGATTCCCAAAAGCAAAGTCAATAGGGAAACCAGCAGGAAAGACAGCAACTTAGTTTGGCAAGTTTTCCCCACATTGACAGCAGCCACTCCCAGCCCCATTCATGCTGGCCACACAAACACATCCTTGTAGTCCTCTCCCACTTGGTTACAGCCAACCTTGGTTTCAGCACCATGCTGGCCACTGCATACCCTCCCACTTCCTGGCAGCAGTCACTTCCCTATCCACCAGCCTATTTGTGAGCTGGCTGGGACTTACAGCTTCTTGCTAGCTTTGCCACTCTGGATATTGAAAACCAGCAGGAAAGGTGGCCCAGTCTATTAGATTTCTCAGGCTGGGGAAAAAATGCCCCTATCTCTGAGACAAACAAAAAAAGACTTACGGGTTATGTATTTTGATGGAAATAATAGTTTCAAAACCTTGTACAGAGTTGACCTTTTGATCTGTAGTGTATCCAAAAATCATTGTGTGTGTGTGTGTGTGTGTGTGTGTGTGTGTGTATACAAGCAAGCAAGCATTTGTGTATGCTCGCATTTTTTAAAGCTTGAAAACCTAACACTAGTTTGTTCTGGTTCCCAGGATTCTTCTGCACAGAGGCACATGTGCACATATTAAAATGTTAGACTAGCTGCCAAATTCTTTTTTATCTCTAAAAACAATTCCGGGCCATTTCCAAAATATGCAATAGTGGTTCTCTTGCTTCCATCCCCATCCTAATTATGGAAGGAGAATAAGCAGCTAGCATTGTAAGTTATTGCCTCTTCTGTCATCTCCCCTACCTAGCAATACTCCTCCAAATCACCAATCTCTTGATAAGCTCAGAGATAAAGGTAATTCTTGATTTTCAACCATTTGAAGTTACAACGGCACTGAAAAAGTGACTTGGGACCAGTGGTGGGATTCTACTGGTTCGGATCAGCTTAGGTGAATCGTTTGCTCCGACTTTCAGCGAATAGGTTCTCTCTTTCTTTGAAGTTGGCCCACCTACTTACCGCTGTGTTATACTAACTCATATTTCTGCTTCCGAAGCTCAGCTGATCGGGGCGGCAGAGTGGATTGCTGCTCCTCAGCTGTTTTCCTTACTCTCAGCAACATGGAAGTTCAATTTTCTGCAAAGTGCACACACACGCAAAGCGAACCGGTTGTTAAACCGGTAGGATCCCACCACTGCTTAGGACCATTTTTCACACTTATGACCCTTGCAGCATTCCCATGGTCATGTGATCAAAATTCAGATGCTTGGCAACTGCTTCATATTTATGATGGTCTGAGGTCATGTGATCATCTTTTGCGACCTTTTGAAAAGCAAAGTCAATGGGGAAGCCAGATTCACTTAACAACCATTTTACTAACTTAACAACTGCAGGGATTCACTTAACA
>JANHFK010008110.1:10025-23295 GCA_036250565.1 Sibynophis collaris | reverse complement strand
CTTAATTTTGATCTAAAAACTCAATATATAAATAAGTTTCCATTCTGTAATCACTGCTAACTCCCCCTTTTAAGATTTCATTGCCATTCTTTCTTCATGAACATTTTTCTGTATAACTGACTTTCAACCATATATTATCCTTAGAATTCTGCAAATAACTAAAGGCTGGTCTCATGCATCACTTATAATATATTCAAGAACATGATAGAATTATACCAAAGGATCTGTATATTAGGATAAGGATAAAGCTGTTCATTATTTATTTTTGCATTTTGATTTATTTTCTACTTCTATTGCTATAAAATATAAGATGTATACCATGGATTTACTAATTTGACATCCAGGATTAAAATAATCTTTAAAAATTTTTTTTCCTTAAAATTGATAATCCAATTTTGGGAAAATAATATATTAATTGGCATTTATTAGGCAAGATAATATAAACAACACATTTGCCCAGTGTGTTTTAATTCCATAATTATTCTTTATGTACACAGATCTGTTCAAATGTTGCAAATCCTGTACAAATCCATTTTGAGGGCAACATACATTAATGAAACTGTCACTTTGAAAGCATTCAATTTCAAAGTAAAGCCATACTTTCCATCAGATGAAATTCCAAGTATTCTCCTGAGATCGAATGGCCTTCCCATATCAAAAGGAGGATTGGAAGCTTCAAAGGAAAGGCGCCTTCTAAATGGTTCCCAAATTCCTTGAGCTTCTAAATAGGCTGTTCCAATTACCAAAAGGAAGAGCACACTGCAAGAGAATTGTAAGTGCTTTTATTATTTTGATACTTAAAAATCAAGATACAATGGTAATCCGTTTGCGTTTATGCTAATTATAGAATTCCTTGATTTATTAAACTATAAAATATACAAAATAATCTTAAATATTGATTCAGACAAGCTTTGTTTTAATTTTTACTGCTTCAATTTATAAAAAAATAAATAAATGGCAACCAGTTCAAGTATTTCAGTAGTAATCCATTTACAACTGATTACAACATTCCAGTCACTTGATTACAATTTGTGACTTTCCCAGTGAGTTTCCAACAAATACACAATTGGGGAAGCTGGATTCACTTAACAACAATGTAATCACTTAATGGTTGTAAAATTTGCTCTGGTTACATGATGATTCAACTTATTACCACATTAACTTATGATGGAAATTCTTGTCCCAACAGTGGGCATAAGTTGGGGACTACCTGCATGAAGACTTATTTTCTTAACAAGTAGAGAACACCAGTAAACAAAATACTAAAAAAAAAAGATGTTTAATACCTCATTATTCCTGAGACTACTATGTACAGTGCCAACTCCCAATTTGGTCTTGGCAAAGCTTCTGCACAAGTTGCTAACATATGATAGGGAAGAGATGCATTTAATGCAAATATAAATTCTGAGCCTCCTGCTGTGGTTAGTTTCAGTTCACGAATAACTCTGGAAGTAGTGAAATCTGGTGTAAACCTGTTGGAATAAAGAAAGACTTTCTACTTATCTAGGTTATATCATTTACAACGATAAAAAAGCAAGTTTGCAAATTCAAATTAAGTTAGAGCCATTCCAAAAGTCAATGTCATTTTTGATAATCCAACAATAACCAATGTAATAACTTCCTTCAATTCTTGTTAAAACAACCATGCAATAATATTGAAAAAGAAAAGCATATGAATGTTTTTATTTTAAAAAGGAGAAAATCCTTTCACATTTGGGTCCTGCTTGAATTTTGCTTTATTTCTTTCACTATGCAATCACGCCATTTTTTATTATAAAACATTTTTGGGTGTTCATGGCAAGATATATGTAAGTAAAATAATATGGGAACATACAAAACTATTGAAAAATACAAGAAACTTAATAGAACATTCACTATAATTGGTTTCTGCCCCAACTGTAGATAAAGAAAAGGAATACTGAGGATATGTCTAATGAACTTTCATATTCTGTAATCCACAAGGTTCTTGGCTATTTAGGCTATCCTCTATCTTGGTCTCAGGTGGCATATTGAGTCCAAGATCACTATGTTCAGTCATGTACATACAGTACCCAGAAAGACCCCAGAGTAAGGTATTATGATACATAAATAATTCTGGCGTAGTCTGTAAATGAAGATTCAATCATCCAGGCCAAAAATATCTAAAAAGGTTATATCATAGCAACTAGGCCAAAGTGAGACATTTCTTTATTCATCCATTCATTTTGGATGATTAACAAAATGTTTCAATTTAATAAACTGGTCCAGTTGTCATAATTTAACCTTTTTTGGTACTTTTGGCCTGGATGATTTGAGTCTTCATTTACATACTGCATTTCATTTTGGAGAGAAACCCTCTGCAGTCAGTATGGCAGAGTTAGTACATTCTAATGGCTCTCTAACCAAAAAACTTCATTTGACTGAAGTGAATGTACGAAACATCTCAGTTTAATAAACTTTGGTCCAGTTGCCATGATTTATATATTCTGGAATAGTCAAATCAAAATCATATCAGTGTGATTTCTATTTAATATTACTTCTGGACAAGAACTCGAAAATAACTTCTCACATCATTCAAATTTCTGTTACCATTTGTATGATACGTCACATTGTTACTTAGGTTTGCAACTTTTTATAATACTATTTTATTTGGATTTATTTTAGTATCTCTGTTCATATTTATTTTTGGATTCTATTATGCATTTTTCTGTTAAATGTATTTATAGAATGATGTAATACTTTTAAAATTAGATATTTTGCTTAGGGCTTAGGGCTGTAATAAATTTGATCTGATTTGACTCTGGAGTAGTTGGTTATTAAAATGTTATATGACCTACAAAATCAGAGGTATCAGGGCTTTTAGTATGGACTCATATGGTATTCCACTGAAGCACAAATACTTTAATATTGGAGGCAGATGCAGCAAACCTAAAAAAGGGGGCAAGGATGCCACTTCTGAGTTGTAAGAATTAGTATATGCATACGATTGGATTCAGTGAGGTAATTAGGATGAAATCTTTGAGGTAATGGGCTGGAACTAAGAACAATGGTGCATAGAAGCAGGATTTCATGAAAGTACCATATTTTTTGCTCTATAAGACGCACTCTCCCCACCCCCAAAGTGGATGGAAACGGTACTAGTTCTTTGATGAAGTCCAAGGAATTTCCTTGGTAACTACATTTATGAACATTAGCAACAAAGATTTAAGAGCATATAGGCCAGTGCACTGGCACCAGCCATGAATGAAAAGCCTAGGAGAGACTAAGGGAAGGTAACAATGATGTAGAATTCAGAGGGATGGGCAGGCCAGTCTATTGGGATGCTAGTGGTGTTTGTGGAAGTGAGAAGGAAAAACTGAGGAGATGTGGGACAGGCCATGCAAAAGAAGAAGGAAAAAATGAGTGATGGGCACTAGCTTTGCCCTACATCCCCTGGATTTTGTTACAAGCAGAAACATTGCAGGGCTGTTTCTGTTGAAGGGCAGCCAATCTAAAATGGTGTGGCAGAACATCTGGTATACAACAATTCATTTCAGGTCTGACATAAAATGCATTTCTAGATTTGTGTAAATTCCCGGTAAAGAGTTTGTTTATACACAATACAAAGAACACATAATTTAGGGTTATCCTGTAAATTGAAATTGATGCCAGTATTTAGCACAAGGACACTTACAATATGACAATGTCTTTAGAGGCATTGGCACTTAGTGCAAATTCTTGGCAATTAACTATTTTAAATCCATATCCTTCACATAAATATCCACTGATTTCCATGGATTTTATGTTAAGCTGAAGCTGTCCTGTATTTTCAACCTTGAATGTTCTTTTCAGAGTAAAATTTGGCTCCTTTAACTTTGTTTCTGTAACAAAAAGAACAAAATATTTAATATTATAATCCATAAATTGTTTCATAAAAAGATATTAGTCTGTTTTCTTTATTTTTTAATAAAACCATCACTGGCATGTTTCATTTAGTCTTTTTTTTAAAAAGGAGAAAAAAGTAATACTTTATTGACTTGAGCACTTTTTCATGGAATGGATGGACTGTTTTAACTCTAGTGATTAAAGTACTCACTTTCTGTACAATCTTTTAGTAATGCTTCAGTGATTTTGAATCTCAATGAACTGGCTATTCCAGGTGCTTTTCCTGCAATCTTCAAGCTTTCTGTTGTTCCTTGTCCTTTAACCATTATAACATCTATTACTGTTAAATTATTTCTACAAAAACAAAAGCAATAGAATCATTATAAAATTAACCACATAACAATGTTTAATTATTTTTAAGCTATTCCACAATTTCAATTTCAATCAGAATAGAGCTGGAAGGGACATTGGAGATTTTCTAGTCCAACTAACTCCCTTGCTCAAGCAGGAGACCCTATACCATTTCAGACAGGGGCTGTTCAGTCTCTTCTAAAAAACCTCCAGCACCTACAATTTCTGACTGCAAGCTGTTCCAGTAGTTCATTGTTCTCACTATTAGGAAATTTCTCCTTAATTCCAGGTTGCTTCTCTCCTTGATTAGTTTCCATCCATTGTTTCTTGTCTTGCCTTCTAGTGCTTTGAAAAATAAGTTGACCCCTTCTTCTTTGTAGCAGCCCCTCCAATACTGCAATACTGCTATCATGTCACCCCTAGTCCTTCTTTTCTCTAGATTAGCCATACCCAATTCCTGTAATCATTCTTCATATGTTTTTGTCTCCAGGCCTTTAATCATCTTAGTTGTTCTGCTTTGCCCTTTTTCCAAAGTCTCAACATCTTTTTTGTAATGTGGTGACCAAAACTGGATTTCAATATTCCAGGTGTAATCTTACTAAGGATTTACAAAGTAGTAGTAATACTTTTATTACCTGCTTTTGATCCTCTATTTATAAAACCAAGGACTGTATTAGCTTTTTTGGCTGCTGCTGCACGCTGCTTGCTCATGTTTAAGTGATCATCCACTAGGATTCCAAGATCCCTCCCAAATTATTAGGTTTAAAGGGCAACTGTGCCTACAATTTTCATCACTAAGCGATGTGGTCATAAAGTGCACCATTACGTGATCACATTGCTTAGTGATGGCAATCCTGGCAGTCCTGGCTATCATTATAACCCTAAGATCATTAAATGGAAGTCCCAGGCAAGCAGGTTGGAGAATTCACAGGAGCCACAGGGATGCCACAGGCAAGCACACTGGAGTGTGGATGGGTACACAGGGAGTGCTGCAGGGGGTGCCATGGGCAGATGCTCCAGAATGCAGCAGGCAAAAAAGCAGAGGGAACAAGAGCGATTTGAATTTCCTACTGGCTTCCTCATTGACTTTGCTTTGTGGGAAGCTGACAAAGAACACTGGAAATTGCAATTATGTGACCACAGCTCACTGCAATGTCATAATTGTAAGCCAGGTACCGGGGGTCTCTAGGTCACAAATATATGACTGTTGTGCTGGCTGGAACTCTGAGGACTGATTGTAAGCACTCTCATTCAACATTGTTGTACCTTTGAACAATCACTGAAGTGGTAGTAAGCACATGACTATCTGTAGTTTTACTCGTAACACAACTGACTAATTAAGAGTTAATTTAACCATAGTCATGACAGAATCTAAATGAATTAAATTTAAGCCCCTTGTAGGCTAGTTGACATATCTATGATATTCTGATAGCCTCATTAAGGAAATAAATGTGTCAACTTAACAAATAAAGAGCTATGATTGCTTATCATTGGGTCAAATGTCTGATAAAAATGCAGCTGTGTCTCTTCATGTAAATATGTTTTCCACATGATAATCAATACATAAATAAAATACAATCTTAGCTACTGTACTTTTTGGAGTATAAGACACACTCCCCCCCTCCCACAAGAGGGTGGAAATGTTGGTGCATCTGATATATCGAATACAGCAATTTTTGGCCTCCCAAGACCCTGCCCTGCGCATCCTGTTTTCACGAAAACAGGCCCGTTTTTCGCAAAAACGGGATGAGCAGAGGGTTTGGGTGGCCTGCAGAGTACTCCTGGGGGCTGGGGAGGGCAAAAATGCGACATGTGGGGTGTTTGGAGCCAAAACCTATTTTTTCCCTTGTTTTCCTCTTTGAAATATTGGTGTGTCTTATACTCCAATGAGTCTTATTGACCAAAAAATACAGTAATTATCTTTCCTCTAATGCAAAGTATTTATGAAAAAGAATATTGTAGTTGATTTGATGGCATGAATATCAATATGTACATTAAAGATACTTTTAGGACAACAAGTTCTATAAATTGGATCAGGTACTAACAAAACATTTCACCTCATTTCTTATATAGCTACAAAATAATTGCAAGTCATCTTGAATAATTAACCTATAAAAATATAGCCAAAATTAAGAAGTAATATTTGTGTTAATTATATTTAGAAAGCATACTGTACCTGATAATTATTAGGGATGAAACAGTTTTATTAAGGATTGGAGTGAATTTTATTTTAATAGATTTTCTTTCACCAGGTTTTAAAATTACATTTAAAACTGACTGGCGAGACAACCCTTCTATAAATCCTGTGGAGCTTTGCAATGTCTGACCCTTTGAAAAGAGAATAAAATTCAGAAGTTAGAGAATTGAACAAAATGCAACATATATTAGAAATCTTAAGTTTTATTACATAAAAAGCAAATCCATATATTTAGTAAATACATGAGAGTCCTAACGACCAAAGCACAATTTGTAGATGTGCATATTCAGATAGAATTCAATAATACTTTTGATTTTCACTGACTTCTTCCAGCAGCAAGATTAATTTTTGTATCAGAGCTACATCTCTTTGGTTACTGAGAGATGTATAGAACATGGCACCGATACAGTGCTTTACAGTGTATACAGTGATTTAGCAGAATGAAAATTTTGTTTTGTTCTTATTTTTGTGAAGTAAACTTTTTTGGGCAACTTACTACAGTGGGGAGAGGAATCGGTCCATGGTCCAAGGGCTGCTCATTCTGCTTTGGGATATTCATTAAGTGCATAGTGGAAATACAATTTGAACCAGAAATTCTAAATATATAATTCTTATTTTTAATTACTATATTATACCAAGATTGACATCTAAAGAAAATCAAGAAGTGAGTGTTACTTACACAATTTCTAGAAACTTGAAATTCTAATGTCTTCAAATTGATGTCTCCTGTTTTACTTAAATTAAATCTAAAAGAAACATATTTTATTAGCCTTCTAAATTTATGAATTTAGAAAAATAAAATTTGTTTGAAGAAATTCTTTTGAAAAGATATATTAAAATATATATTTGAATAATATTCTAAGTTAATTACACTCCATAGTAAAACTGTGAAATATTTTTGCTTAAAGAAGCTTGTTTCAAAGTTGCAGGTGCAGCTAAACAATCAAAGATCCACCCCTTTTTATGCACGTACAATGCATGTCAAGCAGAAGCAGGGCTTTGATCCCATGATCACTCCTCTCATTTTGAAACCAGTGACCATCACTAAGGACACCCCAATCATATGACTGGGAAGATCCACTTTTCAAATGTGGTTATGCTTTAATCAAAGAGAAAAACACATAAGGAACTTATAATTAAAATATAAATGACATCAAGGCAATGGAGTATACAGTTAATCTCTTTATCAATCCTTACCTGTCAAGTAGCTTATCTACAAAGACTGATGGATTAGAGTACAGCGCTATGGGAAGAAGCTGAGCAAAAACGGTAACATCTGCAGGATTTTCTAGAACAATTTCTTCTTCCTAATGGAACAACTTTAGATTCAGATTTATTGTATAAAAGAGATAGAAAATATTAAGCTTTACTCTATTAACAATGCCAAGACTTACAGAAGAACCATTTGTATTGGTAAGTGAGAAATCCAATTGGCGCTGTGAGCCAAGTAAAGAGGGCCAGGTCAATTCTGCTGTGATTCTGGATGTCACAGCCTTTTGAAGATCTGTGTCCACTTCAAATACAGCACTCAGCCTAGACATTAAAAAAAATGTTAAATGAACAAAAAAGTAACAATAGTTCATGGAATTCACACAGAAAAACCATAATTTCACAATTCTGCATTACATTTTGATTTTAAAAAGAATTATATTTCATTAAAATATATTATCAACTCTAGTTATAGAGATATAATGACACAAAGGAGGGAAGAACATAATACTGAGCAAGATATAAAACATTTTGCATGGTAAAATGATGAAATAATTCTATATATAATTGGTACATGTCCGTCTCTGAGGGAGATGGGAGTTCAAAAATGTGAAAAATAGATGAAAATAGATAAATATCAAAATTGGAAGATTTGTTTAAAAAGTCTACTGGGCATAGAACAGTGGTGGGTTGCTACCGGTTCGGTCCGGATTTTGCGAACCGGTATTAACGCCTGTGGGAGGCTCCACTCACCCATCTGGATGTCATCTTGGGTGCTCTGCACAGAAGCCTTGCGCGCAAGTGAAGCACGTGCATGCGTTCCTGTTGCGATCCGGTAGCAAAGGTAAGTGGAACCCACCCCTGGCATAGAGTTACGCTATGGCTCAGAGTTACGCTATGGCTCACGCATTTAATGAATGGAACCATTATTAGTAAAGGTCTCTATTAGTGGCACATGCTTCTACAATACTGAATCAAAGAGTTTATGAACCACAATATGGCTAAATAGAAGCATTCACAAGATGCTAAAATCAACTATCTGACAAACACATACTCAGATTATTTGAACTGTTTAAAAGACTAATATAATCAGAATTGTATTTAATCTAATCTTTGTGCCTGTGCACATTTCTCTGTGTCAAAAAGATCAAGACAGCAAGTGTGAATGTACAATGTACAATTTTGCATTAAGCACTCATTTATAAAGTTGAAGCATTGTTGCTCATTTATCTCTATCTTGACTTGCTGACCTTCTCTATGGGCATGCTTTGTATAACTAAGGAAAAACACTTGTTACCGTTTAATCTATGATAAATTCCCCAGAATATTTGTTGAATGGTTTATGTTAAGTTTATAGTTTCTAAATTGATTCTTGCAATTTCATTACAAAATAATTTCTTTTTTGTTTCTCATTTGCTTAACACAAATCATTTACAACATTTTAACAAGCAAGTGACCTATCTTAAAAAATCAGAGTTAACTCAAATGTAACTGTATTTTAAAATAAACTCACCGATTGTTTGAATAATCTCTTATTCCAATCCATTCTCTGAATAAATTATCATGCAACTCCCAATCTGAATCCCATGCATCTTCTTGCATTGATACACTGTGTTGTACTTTTGATTCAGCTAGGAAAACCAACAACAACCAATAAATGATTTCGACCAAAATAATAACAGCACTTTTAATAGTTAATTATAGAAATCATTACTTACATTTACTCAGAAATGGCAAACCTACATAGCAGTGGTTTCCACACTGTAAACCAGGATCAAAATAAATATTAGCTATCTGAAAAATATAAGAAAGATGGAAACACCCTGAATAACAACATATCTTGGGACAACAAATATAAAATGTTTTAGTGTACTCCCAATACCGGCATAAAACTATTTGAAACTATAAGGTAAAACTGAGAAATATTTCCCATTTGTATACCTGAGAATCTCAGTGGTTTTATATATGGAATAGGAGATTTCAAAGATGAGTGAGGTGGTTTGTGATATACAGAAGCCCTGTTTCTACATGATCCCCAATAAATACACTCAAAGCATGTCAGCCTTTTAACCAATGCAATAATTTCCTTCTTACTGATTCCAGTAAAGAGACAAAAAACTCCTATATAGACAGAAAACTAAAGTAATGAGAAAAAAACCCGAAACCTTTCCCTTTCCCTATCTCCCTTCATGCTTGTAGCAGATTTGATAAATGATGACAATTCCAAAGATAACTCTGTTCATATGAATCATATTCAAATGCTCAAACCTTTGATTTTTTCCCTGGTTCTAGATCTTCCTTGTTACTTCGTATTCTCTTGTAATAAAACCGAACATCTTCTGATAATGATCGGATCTGCTGTATTTTTACCTTCTGTGAGAAAGAATTCATAAGACTCAAACTTTGATGAACTGCCTTGCCCTAGAAGAAGAAATGTAAATGTTTTCCTTTTAATGCTTTTGTGCCCATGGTGATAACATTCTGACACATTTATTAAAGCAGACAAAACATTATGAGCCGCGGTTTTGGCAGATCGAATCTCATCAGGCTCAAGGCTGACTCAGCCTTCCATCCTTCCGAGGTCAGTAAAATGAGGACCCAAATTGTTGTGGGCAATATGCTGATTCTGTAAACCGCTTAGAGAGGGCTGTAAAGCACCATGAAGCGGTATATAAGTCTAAGTGCTGTTATTGCTATTTAAACTGTTTGAAGTGTTCAGAGGCCACTATAAAAACATTCTCTATAACATTTCATTTAGGCTATTTTAAGCTGTATCAGTTGAATGATTTTTTATATAGTTTAAATTATTACAAGTTAAGAAATGCTTTCATGCAAGTATTTCAAAATCTGCCAATTTATTAAAGTGTTTAGGGTTGAACTCTTCAGTCAGAGGATAATGCACTATAAAAGTAGATGAACACTCAGAAAATCTTTCAATATTACAGCTAAGCTATTCTAATTATCTAATTTAGTGTGATGCACTCAACATAACATTCATGAACATAAAAACACATGAAGAAATTAGCGTTGCAAAATCATAATTATTTATGGAAATACTTGTGGAAACAGAAACCAAACATTTGTTGAGATAGTTATATAAGGAATCCTTCGGAACTGGGCATACTGAGACAGTAGGGAGTTGCAGCTCACCAACATTAAAAAGGTCACAGATTCATTACAAAGTCATAAAATGACTATATACAGCATAATAATTATATTACAGTATTTCTTTTTATATTTTGATCAATAAACCAACGGATAACAAGTAAATAGGATAAAAAGAATGACATACAACTGAGGCTTTAGTCACAAAGTACTGACTTGTTGTCTGTTTTATATAAGATATTCATCTAAGTTTAGGTATATACTTTGTTGCTATATTGTATAAAGTGAGTGAACATCCAGAGTGCCTATATGCAAAAAAGTAAGTCATTATTTGTGGACCAAATTGATATCTCTTTTCTATATATCTTTCCAAATATGTTCTGGGTTCAGGCTCAGAAATCTTCCAGCAAAGACTTGGAGATGTGCAAGAAGTTAAAGAAGGAAAGTCTACTGATATAAGACTGAATTTAGCTTATTTTCTCTTTTCTCCATTTTACAAACTATTCTACAATAGTAGAACAATATACGGAACAATATCATTAAGAAAAATTCCACTGTAATAGAATAAAAACGATGACTTGTCATACATATGATGGGAGGTTCCCTTTCAGTTTAGGTTTGTGTGTGTGTGTGTGTGTGTGTGTGTGTGTGTGTTTGTTTGTTTGCTATTGAACAGGCATTGTACATATATCATAAATTCTTCAAGTTCATAAACGCTACTTATGCAAAAATTAGTTAAACTGGCAGAAGATAAACATTTATATTTTTGAATGTGCAGTAACATGGGAATTACTTGCATTTATTCTTAAAGAACATAAAAAGAAATTGCCTTGAATGAAAAATAAGGCCAAAAAAGTGTTTTAACACTAGTTACTTATTAAGTCAGAAATGTAATTGAAACACTTAATATTAGCGTCTTAGAGATTAAGAGTTACTCAGCCTACTTTTATAATTATGAATGAGCAAGTTAGGAAAGCACTCTAAATTTGCTAAAAAAATTAAGACAATCCAAAACTAATTGCCTCATAATGGAAAGCATTCAATGAATTCCTACAGTATCAGCATATCATTTATTTAGCAAAACCTTTCTCAGCAAAACCCAGCACAAAAACCAATACCCAAGAAAAATATTTTGAAAATTCCAAAAAAAAAGCTTACTGGAAAGGAAGGTGGAAGCAGAATGTGTTTTGGAGAGCAAGTCAAGGAGCCTACAGCAACAACAGCCTTCACAGGAATTGTTAGGATCTATAGATATAAATGTAATAATCTGAATCTTAGATTAATTTTTGTATCAACACATTTCTACCCATATTTTATGCACTATGAAAAATCTATTTTATAAAACATTTATATGCTTACGTTTACTTATTTTCAAAGATCCACTACCCCAGATTTGAAAATCAGAAATAAAAGAAATTCATGATGCCTTTCTGTATCAGATTTGTGATTAAGAAGCTAGTGCTCCATGCTTTGCATTTGGGGGAAGGGGGGTCTGGGTCATTTTTATGTTATAGCAATTTAGTACTTTTCCTGTGTACTTGACCAAGTTACAAAAGTATCAAATTAATGTAGCTTACTTTCAGAAAACCAGTTTACAAAAAGAAGTAAAACTTCTGGTGTTGATATCCAAAAAGTTGTTCATGCACACAGTTCTCAACTTACAACCACAACTGGGACCAAAATGTTGGTCGCTGAGCAACATACTCATTAAGCAAGATGCCCATGTAATTGCTTCACTCAACAACTGCAATTTTGGCACTCCCAGTTACAGTCATTAAATGATCTTCTGGAAAGTTAAATGTAACTCAATTCCTTGCCACAGGCAGCCCTTTCACTCTCAAATGTTCCTGCAGTCCGCCAAAGGATTCCATCTCATTTCCGTGGAAGTTGCACGTAGGATGCACAGCAGACTGCAGATACAGAGCTGGAACCCTTAAGATTTCTCTTCTTTTCCTGCAGCCTACTGAAGAATTTCAGCTCCGCTCCATTGGAAGCTGGCAGAAAAGGTTGCAAATGCTCATCACATGATCATGGGGAACTTGGACAACCAGTCATAAATGTGAGCTGGTTGCTAAGCACCCAAAATGCAGTCAAGTAACAGTGATGGTGCGGGGATGTTTTAAGGGCTGGGAAGCACTCTTTTTGAGGCCATTGTAACTTTGAACAGTGGTTAAATGACCATTCATAAATCAAGGGTTACCTGTAAATGAGTAATCAAGGATTATAACAAATAATGAATATATTGGCAAGCAAAATAAGATCAGTAGTTGCAAATCAAAATAGCTACGTGCAAGTGCATGGGGTTTTTCCTTTTTAAATTTGTTTAGTTTAATTTCTATTTTCATACATATCTTCAGGATCAATATAATTTATATAATATTATATAATTTATAATTTAGAGGTACCTCATAATCTGTTGTGATTTGTATAGCTCCATCATGGATCCCTTCAAGTTCTTTTGGTAATAATCTTACTCTGAATACAGTATATGAACCAGGCATCAATGTTACCTGAAAAATAAAAGTAATTATGTACTCCAACTTAGTCTATTTCCTGCCCCCCCCC
>JANHFK010008107.1:2050-17759 GCA_036250565.1 Sibynophis collaris | reverse complement strand
TCCTTCCCCCTGGGGTGGGGTGGGAATGGAGATTTTGCAGCATCCTTCCCCTGCCACACCCACCAAGCCACACCATGCCCATCAAGCCACGCCCACAGAACCGGAAGTAAAAAAATGTGGATTTCACCACTGGCAAACTGTAAAATAGATTGAATCAGATGAGTTAAAATATGCAATGTGTATATTGTTTGATGATATTGAGATCACTTTGCAAAAAAGCTTAATTATGCCAGATTGTGACTTTTTAATGTTATAAGTAATCGTCTGTGTTTCAATTAAGTGAAGCTATTACTACAATGAATATTAGAAAACATTTAAAATCCAGATAAAATATCAGCACAAGCTTTTTCTTCTTCTTTCCATTTGGAGCATGGAAAATTGTGGTGTGTAAAAAGTATGAGGCTTGCAAGCCACATTGGCAGGTATTATATAACAGAGGAATTCCCTTGTCCTATATTCTATGGGAATTTCTGCCTTGAATGATTAATGGACTCTGGCTCCAGACCTTAATTCGGGAAGGAACAGCTAAGCTAGAAAGGTGAGGTACAATTAGCAAAATGCATTGGAGAAAAGCAATAGAACAAGAACTGTATTGTTTGAGCATTTCCTACACCAGTAATGCCAAACCTTTTCAGCACTGAATGCCGAAACTGAAATGCTTGTGCGCTGGAGCCCTGAAACCCAAAGACCAGCTGGCCCGCCAGTTAGTCTTCCAGTTTCCGATGCACACATGCGCGCTCGCCAGCTGGTCTTCGGATTTCCGGCGCTCCATTATGGATGAAGACCAGCTGGCCAGTGCAAATGCCCATACCGGAAACTGGAAGAGCAGCTGGCTACAGCCCATGTGCCACAGAGAGGACTCTGTGTGATACCTCTGGCATGCATGCCACAGGTTCACCATCACGGCCCTTCTTCATTAATTAGATAGAGATGAATTTGCTGCTAGATAAACCTCATAGGGCAGGAAGTGGCAATGCCTGTGTGATTTCCACAGTACCATCTAATAGAATTATGAAGAAACCTTTAGATTGGTTCATCTAGAACTCTAGAAGGGGGAAAAAAAGGAGACAAGCTTGAAACACTATCATCCTTCGAAGAGATTAAAGATTGGTGTGTTACTTGAACATTCTTACAGTGTACACTAATATTCTTGTATTCTTCTATAGTATAATGACATTTAAAAAAATTAAATGTAATTTAATTATCACTTTAATCAAATGTTAATTAAGTAGAGGTCAGAATATACTGCAGTATTGTTTCACAGATCTTTGTGTCTGCATTTGGAGATCCATATGCTGAACTTGAAAGAGGAAAAGTCTCATCATGAAGAATAGTCATGTCCAACAATGCTAAACATGGACAATCCTAAGAAAAGGCAGGGCTTTGAGGTTGTCCATCAGGTATGAAAATCTGGGCAGTGTAGAAAGCAGGCCCATCATTATCTTCTCAGTTTGTGTTGTTTCAGTTCGTTAGTTTACTGATTATACACCCATCATTATTTGGGGATGTGTGTCCCTCATGCATAACCAAAAGAAATGGCGCAATGAAGATGGCCCTAAATACTGGCTCTTCTCTTTACAAATAGAAGGCTTTGAATATTTAATTAACAAAGTCTTTATACTGGTTGAACATTATGACCTGCATTATTTATGTCCTCTCCAAAGGTGAATAAAGAAGCTAGGAAGTGAACCATGATCCTAGCGAGGAGGGTCAAAAATGTTCATAATTATGACTTGCTTTCTTCAGTCACAATGCCTGCATTACAAGGGCTTATTTGCTGGAAATTCCAAAATAAGAAACTTGAAAGAACTAATTAAAAATCCAATTACTTACATGAGAAATTGCTGACCCATACAAATTCTGAGGTACTTGACTGCTAAAAATAGTCCATGAACTATTACATTCTTGCAAAATTATAATGTGATAGAAAGTTTGAGAGAAATGGAAAGAGTGCATGCAAATACCAGAAACATACATTCCATATTTATATGTGCCTTTTTCATTGTGTTACATAGCAAACATGACCTGTAAATTATTAGCAAGCCAAAGCCTGTCTAACTTTCTCCTGTAAATTCTGCTTGTAATTTGCAACTCTGTAGATGTGCAAAATGCTTGTCTTTTTTTTTTTAATTGCAACAAAGTTTGGCAGTCCAAGACCCCAATTTAAGCACGGGAGCCAAATGGCATATCTAAAAGCATCTCTTATCACAGCCTTCTTACTATTTGTTCCATCACCAGATTTTACTGTTTCAGACCGAATCGTCACAGATCTCTCTAAGCAAAAGAATAATATTTGCTTAGATGCAGTGTAAACTCATAAAAATGAAACCCAAAAGGGGATCTGATTTATATTTCTCATCTTTTACTATAGTACAACTTGTTTATTATATGCACAGTAATTCCTATTTAAGCTATAGATCAAGTAGGAATTTTCTGTGGAGGGAGTTGTCGTTGATACATATTTTGAAATTAATTTTGAAATTAAGATAGAAGCTTTTATGTTGCTGCCTTATAGCCACCTAAAATATATGTATTTCAATGTTTGACATTCTAAACTATCTTTTGCATACTTACCATTATTTTTCCAATGAATAAATAGCAAAACCACATATTTCCTGATGCACTTGGTATATTTTAGGATTATTAAAAACTACTGATTTTATATTTTGGAAGCAATCCTACTTTGCAGATCACTGGGTTGGAGATGATTAAGTGGGGATTGAAATCGGAAAGGGACAGCATGCCAATTCACCAGGGCCAACACACCATGGCCAACTTGTCATGGCCAACTCACCATGTGACAACTCAACTGTGGGGCAATTTAACAATTACTGTATATTTAATTATTTAAAATAAATATAAAAAAATAATTTGTGTCATTCACATTTTATTCTGTCCCTCCTTTTGCATCCTTTCATTGATGATTCTATTCCACCATTTCCTTGATATTAGTGTAACTCTTGTCTTGCAGTGAGTTGTCTTGTGGTGAGTTAACTGTAGCGAGTTGTCGTGCAGTGAGTTGGTAGTGGCAAGTTGGCCTTGGCAAGTTGGCCATGGTGAGTTGGCCATGGCAAGTTGGCCATGGCGAGTTGGCTGCGGCAAATTGTCATAGACCCGATAGAAATGTCCTTCTCAGCTGCTGGGAAAGGCACACATATTTCATTGATACTTGATCCATGCAGAGATGTAAAATATATGACATGGCATGGCTGCCTTTCTCTCTCTCTCCAACTTCTATAGTCAAACTAAAGATTCTTTGGATCTTATGCAAAGAATAGAAGATACAGTATTTCAATTTTACCCCTTAAGACAGTTCTCTTCTTCAGAAAAATAATTGTTTTTTGCACATCCAGAATTGTTTATTTGTTAGCATGATGCTGGTCTTCTAAATTTTACAGCTTGAACTTTATTTTTTTTTAAAAAAAATTTATCAATGTGAAGTGTTACAAATAAAAGAAATATACTACATTAGTGATTATCCAGTAAAAAGATTGCATGCATTACATTGAAATTATTATTATTAAAGTAAACTGAATCTAAAGTAAATTAGTAAAGAGGAAAAAACTAGTAAAAACAGAGAGAAAAAGATCTATATAATGTTGATTTAAGATTAATTCAAATTTACCATTAAATCTTGATCTTAAATCTTAAAAATATACCACTCCGTCTTCTCCTTTTCAGACTATAAACTTAGTTCAAAAAATGATAATAACCACTTATACTGATTCCATTCCTTAGCATAGTTTTTTTCCCTTTCAATGTAAAATTTCTTTCTAATGCCACATTTATATAATTCCACATCATATTTTTATGTTTAAGTACTATATTTTCCTCCAATGACTGAATTACATATCCTGTAATTTGAAGCTGAAAGGGAACTATGGCTGGACAAGAGCTAACCATGAATCATTTGTTACATTTTTGCTGTAATTCTGAAGGATAATTGTGGTTTTTTTAAAAAAAAATGGATCTACCTGTTTTCCATTGTAAATATGTATGGCAATTTTCCCTGCTGCTCTTGTTGAAACTGGCTTAGGGAACTTTTTTTGAATAATTGCCAAGGCTACCATAAACTGTAAATTCCAGACATTCACTACATCAACACTACATGAGGGAGCACCACATCATCACTCCTCCATGAATAGATTTCATTTCCCAGAATTCCCTAGCCAGCATGGCTGACTGGGGAATTCTGGGAGTTGAAGTCCATACATCTTAAAGTTGCCATGTTTGAGAAACCCTGGTCACATGGCATCAACATCATAGTTTTATATCTCTATATCCTGTCGTGCATTGGTCATCCAGATTGATGCAGACCATAAAGGATTTCTCTAAACAATTGTTTTGCCTCATGCGTTTGCTTTGTTACAAATGTACCACCTGTTGCCAAGAAAGGAAAGCAGAGCAATGTTTCACATAGCTTAGTCTTGTCTACATCAAATTGCATCAGCTCCCCAGAGTTCCTTATTGAGGATTTCCCCATCATAATATCCCAGAATACAATCTCTCTGCATGCTGAAAATGTATTTCGTCAGTTACCCACGGTTCTTCCTCAAAGACAGACTTTGATGTTAACTGTATTATATAACTGACAATATCCATAGACCAATGCATTATTCAAGACCCTGGGCCTCATATTAGTATGTGCAACTGTAATAAAACAGAAGATCCATCCAGCTTAATACTAACACTTGAAATAGTGGCCTTGTCTGTTGAATATCTCTGTCTCGTCGTATGCCTGGCATCCTTAATGTTCATTAATTTTTCAAAATATGATCAAATCTCATTCCAGGTCTCTAATTCCATTTTGTAGAGGAAAAAAGCTAAGTATTCTTCAGAGTCTGTGCATGGTAAGTGGCTATTAAATCAGAATTCAAAAGCTCAGTTTGAAAGCCCTGGTTTGATCCTTCATCAGTTCTCATTCAGGCACACACCATTTGATGTCAACAGCTTCAGTTGAGTGATAGAAATGAAGGGCCAATTTATCCTCAAAGTGCTCTGCTAATCCTAACCATCCTGAAGTGATTCAGATTAATTCTCTTTCTTTATCTTGTCTCTCATTCACCTCTGCTTTTTTATAAATGCAAATAACTCATTTAAATGGTCAAGACCAAGTCTTTATTGCTTTTGTTCTTGCTCCAAATACAGCAAATAGATCAACGTCTACTTTATTACCTCTGCTGTAATTCAAGACAGTAAAAGTGTTGGATTAAATCTTCTGTACCACTAATAATGCCAGGTAACAAGACCTCTTGCAGTGGGGAACTGGGAGGGTAATTCCAGCATTTCAACCTTGCATAGTTGGGCAAATGTCAAAGGTACAATCTTTTACTTATTTACATACATACATCCCACTTTTATTATTTTTACAAATAACTCGAGGTGGCAAACATATCCTACACATCTTCCTCTTCTAATTTTCCCCACAAAAACAACCCTTGAGGTGAGTTGGGCTGAGAGAGAGTGACTAGCCCAAAGTCACCCAGCTGACTTTCATGGCTAAGGCAGGACTTGAACTCACAATCTCCTACTTTCTAGCCTGGTGCGTTAACCACTAGACCAAACTGCCTATATTTAGTTTTCATTCATATTTTCTTCTGGGGATTGAAAGACATGCCCTGTCTGTTTTAGTCCATATTTCTTCCACTTTGGATGGCCTATCATGCATAAATCAACTGTAGTTCTGATGAAACTCTTGTTTTACTGAGTTATTTGATACCACTGTATGGTTCTCTGCTATGTGATTGTTGTACTGCTCTCTGTTTTTATTGATGCAATGAGTGACTTTAAACTATGCTGAGGATTGGTTGGATAAAAATGTTCTAAACATCTATTTTAATTCCTCACAATGTCCACAAAGCTGGGATCTTTGTATTGCATGTGTGAGACATTGATAGCTAGGAACTATAAGAATTGAAACTAGTGGTTCTCAGATCAGACATGTCGTTATGTAAATGTACAACTACTTGACGTCGAAGTCATGCAAGCATCTCTTTACCTAGAAAGATAAGAGGGAGAAGGTTTCAATTTAACCACTTAAGATGGCTTCAATTAAAACACTTTTATGTCTCTGTAATCATCTCCTCTGTATAATTTCATTCTTATGTGCAGTAAAGATTCTAATCTACCTGTATCACATCTGAGAGTTTTTAGCTAAGTCAAACTTAGGAGTTGAGTTAAGACATGAAGCATAAGATCTATGATCCTAGGTTGAGGTTATGTCAGGAGTCTGAAAGAACCCGATAGTTAGAAAGCCATGCTGATCAGTCACCACTGTCAAGTTAACCTGCTATAGAACTCTGATAAGAGTTGGCCAGGGAAGTGAAGGAACAGGCCAGTAATTCTCCAATTTGATAGATCTAGGCGTAGCAGACTTTGGATGCAGTAAGCACAATGCATATTTTTTGCAAATCCCAGAAAATCCCATTTTCTATATTGTGCATTCATAAAATACATGAAATATGCATGTATAAAATCCCATTTGCCATTTCACACATGCATAAAATCTCATTCATATTTAATGGACATTTTGTTTTAATATAAACCCCTTGCCTTCTATTTGTTTGTTAAATTGAGACCTTCCTATACTCTATACTCTCCTATTTCTACTATAATGTTACACAGTAGTACACAGTGCTCAAACGTATTTTTTTAATTAATCAGTTCAAAAGGATGCTGAAAAAACCCTCTGCTTGACAATACTGTGAGCTGAAGTGGGCCACAAGATATTATGAATAAACATATAGCATCCAGTAATTGAAACATTTTCATAGGCTGGTCTCTGGATTTGATTGATGTATATAAAGCGTTTACTGAAATTTTCTTCAGCAACTTTTGAAGGCAAAAAGTAAAAATCACTGTTATCCTGAACTGGGCCTGTGATTCTTCAGGAATGGCATCTGACACATCAGTTCCCAAATGTTTTGGAAAGAATACTTCTAGTATTGCTATGAAATCATTCTGGGAAGAACTCAGTTTATCAATGCAATGAGGCCATACTAACCCAGATGTGCATTAAACGTTGTAGGATAATGAGCTTATGATCTCTAGAAGCATGGAGGGAACTCTTTGGGTCTGGCTCCACACAGTAGTTCCTCAAAAAAAATCTGTTCACTTATCATAAACAAATGAAGATTTGTACCTGACAAAGTAGTGTCCAAAATAAGATCCCTTTTGTTTTGCTTAGTGCTTAGTCAAATGTGAGTAGAAATGGTCAAGGCATGTTTTTAAGCTACCACCTCATAAGTAAGCCAAAAGAGCTGACTCTTGCTCAGAGTCAGGAAGAAGCAATATCATACAAGCAGGAATCTGGCCAGCTATATTGGCCACTCTCCAACAAAATCCTTGTTGTTTCACCATTTGCTTAAGCCTTGCTATGCCCTTGTGGTTGATGAAGGATAATAATGATGACTCAGATAAAGTTACCACCCACAGAATCCTTCAGCTTTGAAATAAATGGAGACTGATTGCTGAGATGACACTGTCAGACAATCCATAGGTTGCAAATAAACAGTGCAGTGCTGCTACTATTGTACC
This sequence comes from Sibynophis collaris, assembly GCA_036250565.1. Classification (NCBI taxonomy): domain Eukaryota; kingdom Metazoa; phylum Chordata; class Lepidosauria; order Squamata; family Sibynophiidae; genus Sibynophis; species Sibynophis collaris. Next base: position 10,223 of record JANHFK010008107.1, on the reverse strand, counting down.
CAGCATTTGTGATAACACTAAAATCAATTCCAGTCATTTTGTTTTAGAGTCCAGGACAATTAGGAATGTCTTTCCCTGATATGATTCTGCAAACTATATTAAGTTTTGACTAAGATGCCTTGCTTAAATCCCAAAGAAAAGAAATATGCCCGCTGGGATATATGTTAAACAGACTGGCATATGCTGCATATGTGTACAATATTTTCAGTGTCTGAGTCAAATCCTAGCCACTAGACAACTTCTAGTTGAAGCTTTTGTGTGAATTATTCAAGGATGTGCTACATGCTATCTGGTTAGAATGGTTTATGACTGTCTTTCCTTCCAGAATGGCAACATGGTGCTCTCACAGGAAACATCCTTTATGGCAGATATCTCATGCTGGTGGGTTTGGGATGGTTAAATTCTTTGTAAACTGGCCAATCTTCTATACCCATTTTAGCTAATTTGGATCCTAAAGAGTAAATCTTGCAGTTTAATCAGCCTGAAGTGGTAGGTCTGGGAGGACTTCCAGATCAAGACTTCCAACGATGGTGGCGTTACAAAATCTGGCATTTGATACAGTAGAAAACATCTGCAGTGACCATTATTTATCCTGGCTTATAGACAAATGTGTAACCATAAGCACAAGGATCCAGCACTGCATAGAAGATGAGCTTGGTATTTGGAAAGATTCCCAAAATATTTTTCTAGTCAATAGAGGTAGTTGTGGAACTTTTTGACTCCTGGGATAATATCAAGGGCCTATTTGTCAACCTGTTCCATTCAGTAGAAGATATGGTCCTAGAATAGTAAGTAAGTAACTGATACCTTTTTGCCATCTGCCAATCTATAATTAGAGAAAGCTCTGCATCAGAGGTCAATATATTCTTAATTTTCTGGAAAACATCCTTTGTTCAGTAAACCATACAGGGGCTCAACAATTTGATCGCCTTTTGAGAAAAGAAGATGTGCTAAAAATTGAGGAACCCTAGATAAGCTGGAAATTTTCTGTTTTGTTTTTGGAGTAGGTCCATCATGGATGTTCTGTTCTTTATCTTGGGTTGGATACATACCCAAAGCATCAATAAAACATCTAAGAACATCCTGTGGCATTGAATATACAATTTCACACTTTTCTTTTTTTAAACTGAATTGATGCTGATTTGTCAGCATGGTACAGAATTTCCCGAATTATAACAGCAAGTTTCTCCCCTGTTGATCTCATAACCAGGACATCATCAGAAATATGCCACAATGCTGAAAAATATAGAGTCCCCATGAACTATTACCAATGCTTTTGAAAATATATTATTTGCTTCTTTTAACTGGTCAGTTGTGATGCTGGGCACCCCTCAGACTCTAATTCTCAATTGTAAGAAGTTGTAGCCTTAAAATGTTTTAATTTGTTTTAAAAAAAGCTTTCTGCATATAAATCCCAGGAAAGAAACTGACAAATGTCAAACTTTCAGTGTGCCCAAGAGCAGTCATTTTGTTTTATATACAATTACCAGAATTTGCTAGGTTTTCAATTAGAGATAGCTTACCAGAGCACTGTGGGTCCATTAGGTATTAATTTATAAAGATCCAGTAGTGAAGTCAGGGTCCAAAGTTCTTAATATTCTTTACCTAATAACATATTAATGGGCATTCACCAAATATCAGCTTAACTCAAGTAATGTGTCATAAAATGCTATTCATCTAATGATACTATTGCAACAGAATCCCCTACTATTTTATTCATACATTTATTTTTTTGGCACCAGTGATAAATTTTAATCAGTTTTTAAAATGTTATTTTGAATGTTGTGAAAATGATTTGTATATATGATCCAGCAGTGAAATCCGACTGGATCTATCTGGCTTGCGCGAACCTATAGGACCGGCGGTGAGAGGCTCCGTCCACCCACCGGGACACCATTACGTACCGTATTTGATCTTCTACACATGCGCAGAAGAGGCGTGCGCACGCACTCACATTTCCAAGCCGGTAGCGAAGGTAAGTGCATTTCACCACTGATGTGATTTGAACAAAATATGATTTTGTTGAGGCATCAGAAAACTAATAATTTAATTTATTTAGGTAAATTTCCAACAGATTTTTCCCTAACCCAATTGTGTTCTAGATGTCTCAACCCTATCATCATCAAACTCATGGACGATAGTTGGATATAATGGCAGCTGAAATCTATCTTTTTTTGATTCTTGATAATAATGCAATTATTTTATTTAGGAACAAAGAACAGTGTATTATAATGATAGAAATATTTGATTTGGTTCAAATACTTGAAGACACTAATTTGTTCTCATTTGATCACTGGGTAACTTCAGGTCAGTCATATTATCACAGTCCAATCTATCTTCCATGATTGTTGTGGGGATAAAATTACAGACAGAAAAAGAGAAGGGTATGAATGCAATTAACACATCATAATAATAATCTAAACCATTTTATAGATGCAGTTGGATAATAAATGCAAATTTGTAACTACACAGCACTAATTGTAAACTATGATGAAACTGTAATCAGGCAGTGCTTTAATACAACAGAATTTAAATTAAAATGTATAGAAAGTAGAGCATTTTAATTAAAAGTAGATTGGTGTATCAAAAAAGCAATTATTTTGAAGATAATAAAAAAGAAGTCTTAAGCAGAATTCTTGGGTGCTCCAAAGTAGTGGATAACCAGAACAAAGGTCCTGTCACTATTCTTTCTATTCTGAACTCATTTGGGTTGAAAATACATACACATTTTAATTTATTTTTTTAAAGAGTAAAAGAAATATTAAAACTTGAATTTAACCATAACCCTAACTTCATGGTTTTTAACATTACATGGTCCTTAACAGAGAGAAAAAAAAGCAAAGTTGAGTAGGGCTTATGTTTATTTAACTATCTTAGTTCACCTTCAGAGACTGTTGTCACAAGAACTTATTTTTGATAATTTACTGGGATCTGTATCCCATGGAGGTTAAGATCTAAGCAAGTGATCAATGGAGCTTTGTGATTCTGGTCATTCTCCAACCCACTTCTTTTCCTGTCTCTCTCTCTTTCTTTTCCTAGAATTTCATTTCTGCTATCCTACTCCTCCTTCTTGCCCTTTACCAGCAAAGGAAAAGAATTAGTCAACCATTATTTGCCCACAAAAGTATCTTGAAATCAGGCTAAAGACCATAGGGGAAAAAAAGGAAGGTCTTCATGTGGTGCCAGCAGTTGTCCCATCTTGTCTACAAAGGCTTTCAAAGATCATTGTCTCCAGAGAGTTCCCAGTCTAAGAAATGAGTGTATATTTCACTTTTTTAGAAAAAAGTCCTCTTAGTTTTTTTTGGAAGCTTTGTAAAAATAAGACATGAATACAACAAAACATTCAAAAATATAAATCATGCACTTCCCAAGAATATATTGCCTAAAATAAGGGGAAAGAGAAAAATTTCCTTGTATTTGCCATTAGTTACTATGCATTTATCTAACAGTAAATGCAAGGAACTTCCTATTGCTTGTTTCATTATCTAACAAGTGTGAGGGGCACAGAGACAATTTTCTTTAACAATTCCTACAACTTATTTCTTTCTAAAACTATGCAAACCAAATAAACTGGACTCCCTTGAAAATATTAAGCATCACAGATCCTGTGAACAAGATGAAATGCTATGGAAACCAGTAAATTTGCATTTTTGAGATGAAGTTTATGAATCCCATAAACTTCAACAATAATAACAAATTAAGATGCTGATGCTGTACACTATGAAATAGTGGAATAATGGAAGCCAGGACTTTCATTTTACCTGTCTAATCATTTCTGGTTTTATATCAATCAGAAAAGATCAGCCTGGAAGGTATAGGAAAACATCAACTGGCAACTTGGGAAGGACAATGCCATGCTAACAAACAATATTGTGCTTGAAAATTTCATTCTTTTTTCATGTCTATGTAAAATATCTTATTTGTGAATTAATGTAACAATCAAATTACATTTACCAGAGTTTATATTACTAGGAATTTAATGATGTATTATTAATCGAAGGGAAATATCTTTAAATTGGAATGTATGTGTCAATCCTGAAGCTGAGCTGACTGAAGCCCTTTTGAAACTTCAGTGTTACCACACTGGAGCTGAGGGATAGAGAGGGGTGGGGGGTGGGAATAGAGATAGATGGGATTTTGTAGCCAAAACAAAATACTTTCTCCTGGGAACCAAGGACATTCTTACACCAGGTGAGAGAAAGGGAGAGAGGGGAGGAGTGATGTTACCAGGCAACCGGACGGAAACTTGATTGGACCATGTGACTGATTGTTTGGGGAAGGGGAAAAACTTTTACTGTTAATTAGGTGAAAACCGCTGGAACCCTTCAGAATCAGGTTTCAGCGGAACTGTGCCAATATGATATATCCAATAAAACTATATGTTGAGTATTCGGACGCTATGCCTGCGTAGCAACAGGCAGAGCGTCCTGATTGGCCGAAATGTGACAGCTCCGCAAGCGGGAGAATTCAGTGCTTGCCATTGGCTGAGCTGTCAGTAGCCGTGAGTATAAAAGCGGCTGGCAGATTAAGTTGTTGTTGTTGTTGTTGTTCTACGTTGAAGTTGTTGTTATTAAAGCTGAGTTCTTTGAGCACTGTGTTTGCCTCATCTGTTTGCCTCATCAACTTCGAGGAATCTACCTGCCTGGGAGTTTTGTTTGCTACGGGTGTATTACTTGTAACTCTGACAGTATGATTCCTGCATATATACTGGTAGCAACCAAAATGGTTACAACCATTCATTTAGTGACTGTTCAAAATTACAATGGCACTGAAAAAAGTGACTTATGATGTGTTTTCACACTTACAATTGTTGCCTAATCCCCATGTCAAAATTTGACCGTTTGACGACTGCCATGTGTTTATTATGCCATTTGCAGTGTCTCCAGGATCATGTGATAACCATTTTATAACCTTCCCAACTGGCTTTCAGCAAGCAAAGTCAAAGGGGGAAACCAGATTCACTTAGTGACCGCATAGTTCACTTAACAACTGCAACAATTGTGATTCATTTAACAACTATAGCAAAGAAGGTCATAAAATGGGCACAACTGTCTTGCTTAGCATCAGAAATTTTGAGCTCAATTGTAGTTGAGGACTACTTGTATTTATCTGAGGATTATTTTTTTCAAATTTTCTTACTGTGGTTGCTGTCTCTTAAATATTAGACTGATTAACCCATAGTTATTGATCTTTGCTATTTTTATAAACTTCAAAAACCCATTTGACCATCTCTGTTTTAGAAAGGGACATAAGATAGCAATGTTTTTATTGAAAAAAATCAGATAAATTTTAAGGAAAATGTGCATTAAATGTTTGTGTGTATGTAAATGCCTATTGAGATGTGACTTTTCATGCAGAGTATAAAAAAGAGATTGATGCAAAAATAAAACAATATGAATATACTTCGTGAAACTCACCCAGCTAGCATTGAAAACTGATGACACCCACACTAAGGCTTAGCTTCTTAGTGATCCTAGAACTGGTTGTGATTCTCTCTAATTAAGTATTCCCTTGACCATTTGATTGAGTGGTTGTTTTGCTGACTCTTGAGAAGCTCTCGAGAGATGGATCTGTAGGAGTAAGGGAGGAACAGTAAGGGAGAAACAGATAATTATAGGAAAATAGTTGCTTTTAAAATATATTGAATGAACTGAAGAATATAATGGCAGTTCCCTATGGAACTTCAGCATTTGTTTTAATTTGTTTTATGTATCCTGGGGAAGAAGATACTAATTTGCATGTCAATTTAGTTTAGTTTCTATCAACTTAGTTTCATGGAGCAACTAATAGGTTGTAGGTCTTTACTGAGATTAATAGAGAACTTCTGTTAGCTAGGAAAAACCTGCCATTTTCTTAACAGAACAGAATAATAGAGTTGGAAGGGACTGTGGAGGTTTTCTAGTCCAACCACCTATCAGGCAGGAAACCCTATATCATTCCAGACAAAGGGTTGTCCAATCTCTTCTTAAAAACTTGCAGTGTTGGACCAATCACAACTTCTGGAGTTCCACTGGTTATTTGTCTGCACTGTTTCTTCTTAAGAAGTTTTCCCTTAATTCCAGGTTGTTTCTCTCCTTGATTAGTTTCCGTCCATTATTTCTTGTCCTGCCCTCTCGTGCTTTGAATAATAGGTTCACCCCCCTCTTTTTTGTGGCAGCCCCTTAGATATTTATGGCAGCCCCTAGATATATCCCAAGATAAGGAAGATTGACAGGTCAGACTTGTACAGTACCATCAATGGGCCATTGTTTTCTGTCTGATTATTCTACTTTGTTTGAAGTTCACTATTGGCTGATATATTCATTGGTTAAATTTAAGAGCAAGCATAGAAATAAAAAACGATCCTCAACAAATACAGGTAGTCCATGCTTAGCAACCACAATTGGGGCCAGCAACTCTGTCACCAAGTCCTAAGCAAAACATCATGTTGAACACATTAACTCTGCTAGTCACAAGCCAGTTGCAAAGTACAAAGGTGGTAATTATTTGATGGGATGTTGCAACAATCATAACTACCTGTAATACTTTGGGTATGCCATGTTGGCAGACTGGTGAACATAATACTCCAGTATTGCTGAAAATAGCTAGATTCCATCTTTCTGAGTGAGCACTGAGTCATTGAGTATGTGATTATTGAACCATGGTTGGTCATAGTTTAAAGAAGCGCTCAGAATGTGAAGGAAGTAGAGTGAACCAGTCTCCTGTTTTGATTTGTTTTTAATTAAGGTGAAGGAGATCTCCACAATAACGTCATGCTTTGTATTCTAAATTACCTTCTGCAAAAGTAGGCCTCATTTTACTGTCTTGGTAAAGTTATCTCCCTCTAGAGGACATAATTGTTTTGTATTTTAAAGGGTGCATGACAAGCAACAATCCCACTTCAGCTTAGGGAAGCGGGGAGTCCTACCAACAAGAGGTACTTAAGAACCTACACATTGATATAAATGCTTCATTTGTGTGCTGTGATGCACAGAAACCTACGAAGCTGCCTTGTGCAGATATGTACATTTCAGGGGTGGAATCCTACAGGTTTAACAATCGGTTTGCTAAGCGCATGAGCAGTTTGGCAAAAACTCATCTTCCGCATTGCTGCCTGCAAGGAAAACAGCTGAGGCACGGCAATCTCCTCTGCCATGCCAATCAGCTGGGCTTTGGAAATGGAAATATAGGTGAGTATAATGCAGGGGTGGGCAGGCGCACTTCAAAATTGGACCAAACCAGTTCGCTCACTGCTGAAAGTCGGAGATAACGGTTCACCCGAACAGGTCTGAACTGGTAGAATCCCACCACTGGGATTATCTAGTGCAGGACTAGTCCACCCAGAATTCTAGTGGTTTGGATAGTATAATAAACTAAACAAAATTAAGTTTAACACTCTTTTCTCTAAACAGCAGTAACTCTATTCACATTAAAATTGCCACTTTCTGTAGGCTGTCACTCAGCTATGATTATTCCCTTAGCGCTGTGTTTTAACTGGCCAAATCTAATTTACATTCTGAAGGACATGTATTTATTATTTAAATTTAATATGACCGCCCACTCCAGTAGTCTCTGGGCAGATTATAAAATCTAAATAAGCAGTTAAAACAGTTAAAAAGTATAAAACAAAGTGGACAGTTCAGACTATAAACAGTCGCAATAATAACAATAAAACACAACAGGAGGCCCACAAATGTGTTAACCCCCAGACCTGGGAACTGAAAGTTGAAAGGCTATCTTGGATGTGCAAGCTCAGGGTTAATTCCCAGGAATTTTCTCAAAATAAAGATCCAGGGTATTCTATTAATCTAGGGATTAAATTAATGTTGCCAGTTTCATTTCCCCCCCAGCACTTTTCAAAACCTCAGATTCTTAGTTTCTTATACATGTAAGGCTAATACTGATAATGCTACCAATAGCTTATATTTCATGCCCAGCGCTGAAATTAGGCACATTACAAAATAATAAAATATAACAAATAGATTAATGCAATATGTTAGCACAGTTCCATTTAAGAAGAGCAACAAAATGATTAGGGGACTAGAGGCTAAAACATATGAAGAATGGTTGCAGGAACTGGGTATGACTAGTTTAATGAAAAGAAGGACTAGGGGAGAATGATAGCAGCGTTCCAATATCTCAGGGGCTGCCACAGAGAAGAAGGAGTCAAGCTATTCTCCAAAGCACCTGAGGG